>JAAGKR010004333.1:0-37255 GCA_011419295.1 Clarias macrocephalus | reverse complement strand
ACACTTTTTGAAGTAACCTAACAAATATTTTAGGCTACTGATTTGTCCAACATCAGAGTGCTTTGTTTGTGATTAAAGTTACGTTATGTAATTATGCTAAGCGCTTTGTTATTATCATGTATTGCTGCATTAAATTAAGGCCAGTCAGCTCATTACAAATATATAGCTATACTTCTCATCATGTTAATGTTCCAGTGATAATATGTGTGATGAACACAAGATTTTTACATGATACCATATTTGCATTCTTGGGTTTCAGTTTTATATTAAGTATAGTATGTTTATTTTTATCTATATACAATTGGTTTAGTGAATTTAAAGATTTAACGTTAATCTTAACAAAACAACAACAATAACAACAACCACAACAACAAAAACAATAATAATAAATAGGAGTGCATAATAATAGCCGAAATAAAAATCACCATTACTATTATTTTGCACATTATTTAAATGATGATTTAGATATTTTTTATTTAGTTATATTTTCCTTCCATACTTCTTGTCCTGTGGAGAGTCACCTACTCACACATCCGATCAAAAACTGTGGCCAATTTGAAAATGCCAGTTGGTCTATGATGCATGAAGTTTGGGCACTCCTTGATAACTAACAGATTTTTGTTGAGTTTATAATTTAATAAATGTTAACATAGTCTCTCTTGAAAATGGAAAAAAAAATGCACAATATTTTCAGCAAACATTGGTGCACAGTTACTTGTTATGTCATAAATTGAACAAAGATAAAAAAAAATAAAAACATTATTGTGACACTGTGCAAAAGTTTGGGCACCTTACTGTACATAATCAGTACTTAGTAACACATTCTCTGGCAGATATCACAGCTTGCAAACGCTTTTTATAGCCAGCTAAAAGTCTTTCAATTCTTGTACTTGGGATTTTCTCCCATTCTTCCTTGCAAAAGGCTTCTAGTTCTGTAATAATCTTTGGTCGTCTTGCATGCACAGCTCTTTTAAGATCTACCCACAAATTTCCACTGATGTTTAAATCAGGGGACTGCGGTGGCCGTTCCAAAACCTTCAGCTTGAGGTATTCAATAGTGGATTTCGAGGTATGTTTAGGATCATTGTCCTGTTGTAGAAGCCATCCTCTTTTTAGCTTCAGCTTTTTTTACAGATGGTGTGACGTTTGCTTCCAGAATTTGCTGATATTTAGTGGAATCCATTCTTCTGACATTGGATTTCATTAATGTGGACGCATTTAAGGTTTACTTTTGCTGACTCTTCCATGACGGTCTTGTGGAACGGTGCACCACCACTCCTGAGTCTGCTAAATCTTCCTGCAGGTTTTTTGCAATGAAATGGGAGTTTTGATTTGTCTTCCTAGCCAGCAAACGAGCAGATCTCTCCGAGAGTTTTCTTGGTCTTCCAGATCTCATCTTGACCTCCACAGATCCCCTGAACCGCCATCTCTTAATTACATTTCTCACTGTGGAAACTGCAAGCTGACAATGCTTTGCTATCTTCTTATAGCCTTCTTCTGAATTGTGGGCATCAATACCTTTAATTTTCAGAGTCTTACACAGCTGCTTAGAGCAACCCATTGTTGCTGAGTGTCCGCAAGTGTGTTCACAAGTTTTGAAGAGTCGAAGTATTTGTAAAGCTTTGAAATTTGCATTTACTAATGACAGCTGTTGTCATGCATCAGATCTAACGAGGTGATTAAGGTCTGAAACCTTGCAAAAGGAATCCGAGTCTCTGGAACTCTTAGGATGCCCAAACCTTTGCACAGTGCCATAACAATACTTTTATTTTTTTTAATTTTTGTTCAATTTATGGCAAAAGAAGTAACTATGCATCAATGTTTGCTGAAAATATTGTGTATTTTTTCCATTCCCAAGAAAGACTTTTCAATTAAAAAATCACCAAAATCTGTTATTTATCAAGGGGTACCTAAACTTTTGCATAAGACTATAATTTTCTAAAATTCTGTCAGTTTATGTGCCACTGAGCAACGGTTACACCCCCATCCTGCAGATATATCCATCCATACTGTATAAGCCAAAACTGCATGTCAGAACAGGCAATCGAACCCGGACCCTGGAGGTGCAAAGTGACAGTGCTAATGACTAAGCCACCATGCTGCCATATGTGTGTATATATACAGTATATATATACACACACACACACACACACACACACACACACACACACACACACACACACACACACACACAGAGAACCCTCCACAATTATTGGCACTTCTGGTTAATAGATGTTTACTTAAAAAAAAAAAAAAAAAATATATATATATATATATATATATATAGAACCACAATGCAAAAAAGAGAAAAATCAAACCTTCAATTAAAGTACAATTATTATTATCCACAATTGCAATGCAAAAAAGAGAAAAATCAAACCTTCAATTAAAGTACAATTATTATTATCCACAATTGTTAGCATTCCTGATGTTAATATTTAGTACAACCATGGCAACCTTTTGCCAAGAAGACAGCACTTAATCTCCTCCTATAACATTTGACAAGACTGGAGAACACAGATAGAGGGATATTTGATCATTCC
This sequence comes from Clarias macrocephalus, assembly GCA_011419295.1. NCBI lineage: Eukaryota > Metazoa > Chordata > Actinopteri > Siluriformes > Clariidae > Clarias > Clarias macrocephalus. The sequence continues at coordinate 34,712 of JAAGKR010004333.1, read as the reverse complement.
TCTTTGCACACTCTTTCCTGGGTCCTGGGTTATCTCTTATGCACTCTCCTCTTCAGCTCACCCCCCAAGTTTTCAATAGGGTTGAGGTCTGGGGAGACTGAGATGGCCATGAGAGGAGCTTGACTTTGTGTCTGCTGTGAACTATTTTTGTGCAGAATTCGCCACGTGTTTTGGGTTTCAGCTTTCTGACAGAGGCCATCAGGTTTTTATTTAAAATATCCAACAACAACAACAACAACAACAACAACAACAACAAAAAGTAAATAAGTTTAAAAATAAAAATACTTGAAGAACGAGACGCATAGTGCACCTCTGATATCCCATAAGGCATCCCGATTGTGGAGTTCACGTGTTCGCGGGAGCTCTGGTGGGCGGAGTCAGCGCGCGCGTGCGCTGGTTGGTTGCTGTCCATGGTACCCAGCGAACGCGAGCAGATGAGGATAAAGCGGCGACCCGAGCAGCCTCATCACAGCGGCGCCCTGTGCTCACTTCCGCCTGGGAAACTACGGCTAAAAACACGAGCATGAGGAGCACGGAGCGCCTCTCACAGCATGGTCAGTGATGGGAGCATGATCCACAGGCAGGTTTTATTTCCTCAGGTAAGTCGCGGTGCAGATTTTTGTAACATATATCACTATATATGCTTGAAGATAAACCGAGCAAGAGGAGCTAGTACAGTATAAAGCTGTTTAAACATGATGTGGGAGAAACCACTGGCTGGATGGCCAAAAGGTTCATAACGAGAGTACACTTAACATATCCTGAAGTCACAATATATTACAAACACACCGGATACGGGTAACAAAGTATTAAAGTTTTTCAATAACCCTGTGTGTTCAAAGTGTAAAAATAAATAAATAAATAAATAAATAAATGCATTAATAAGGGATAATGCACAACATGGCATGCTGTTTTAGGAAACATAACATTATCAGTGGTGTGGTGTGGCCTAACCCACAGCAGAGTTATTATCACTTTAAAGTTTGCTACTCACAGCCCAAAGTGTCTTATTCATATTACACTACGCACATTTGCCAAACTTGACATTACACTTAAAACTAATTAGTTCCTGTTATCTCTTACATTATGACAACGGTACGTACAGTAGCTTACCAGGTTTTTTTTTTTTTTTTTTGTGTTAACATGAAAAAAAACAACAAAATGTTACCAAGAAATCATAAAGCTCTCTGTCCTGAAGATGTTTCAGAAAGCATCCTGAAATGTAAACGCGAGGGCTGATACTGGAGACTCCTTACCTAAGTATTTTATACTGTAAGACATCCCCTTCCTGAAAGGCGGAAACATTTTATAGATCTGTTTATTGTTAGACTTAGATTGCATGGCGTTTCCATATTACAAATTCAATCCTGTAGAAAAGGCTAATTAATTTTTAGTATGTAAATTGTCTAGAAGTCAGCACTACTATCAGACCTACTGTTATAGAAATACAATTATACAACAGCTGTAGACATATACAACATTTAGGTCTGGTCACATTTAGGTCTAGACACATTTTCTTACACATATATACATTTCCATAAGTCTTCTTTTAATTTCTGTGAAGCTGCTTTGAGACAATGACCATTGTTAAAAGCGCTATAGAAATAAATTGAATTGAATTGGTTCTCCAAATTTTTTGATCAAGGGTTGTTCCAAGAATGCATACAGTATATTTAGTACAACTGCACTGGGAGTTTGCTTTGTTGTCGACTCCACCTGTCTGTATTCACCATATAAATGTCCATGTCCTAGCTTGAAATGGTTTCTAATGTACAGGTAGTGACATCTTCAGCAGACAAGGCAAAGATTACTTTTCAGAAATATAGCTTTTGAAAAAGCTAAATTAGTTATGATATAAGATTAAATATTTTGAAAGCTCATTATATAAGTTGTAAAAGCAAGAAGGTTTTACAGTAGAGACATTAAACAGGTAGATACAGATCAATGTAAGTTAGCTAACCGATGCCGATGTACTTTAAAATGTGAGTGTGGCTCTGTTGGGATCTATTTCTGTTTGAGAAGCAAAAAAAAAAAAAAAAGACAGAATATTTGGCCATACTGTGTCCAAAATATCAATTACTTAATATTATTTTTTGGTCTTTTTTCTTAATATTCATTTATGCAGTTATAGAACTGTTGTACAACAGAACGACTGCAAATGTGTTATTGCTTAAATAAGTAATTCACCAATCTGAATCCAGCTTCTAATATACTGTAACTGTGATCCAAATAATATCAATGTACTGAGAAATTTTTAGCTATTTCTACTAAGGATTCACATAGACACTATATTCTTAATCCAAGATCCTGGATGGTTTTGACCTCCAACAGAGTTCAACATACAAAATCATTTCTGTTGCTTTCTTGAATAATTAGTCTTGTTAGATTTTCTCAGAAGGCGGCACGGTGGTGTAGTGGTTAGCACTGTCGCCTTGCACCGCCAGGGTCCGGGTTCGATCCCCGGCCAGGGTCGATTCCCGCCTCTGTGTGCATGGAGTTTGCATGTTCTCCTCGTGCTTGGTGGGTTTCCTCCCACAGTCCAAAGACATGTAGGTTAGGTTAATTGGCATTCCCAAATTGCCCGTAGTGTGTGAGTGTATGTGTGTGTCTGTGCCCTGCGATGGATTGGCACCCTGTCCAGGGTGTACCCTGCCATGTGCCCAAAGTCTCCTGGGATAGGCTCCAGGCCCCCCGTGACCCTGAATACAGGATTAAGCGGTATAGATGATGAGTGAGTGAGTGAGATTTTCTCAGAAAGCATATGGTGTAAAAGTAAATTGTAAAAGCACCGTTTCCCATCAGTCAATTCTGGAACTTACACTATATAACCCAAGCTTTGTGTTCACATAGATAGATAGTTCACATATATAGTGTAAGTTTCAGAAGTAGGGTGTGATAGTCTTCTTCTGTCTAGGTGTTCTTCTTCTTCTGTTTTTTCCAAAATTATAGCAAAAAAAATTTGTGGAAGAACACAAATCTCTGTAACGCCTCTGTATGTTGTAGCATTACAATTTCCCTTCACTAGAACTAAAAAGACATTGGATTTCATGGTTTGTCAAGATTGAAGTTGAAATTGAGTAGCCTGCACAGACCCCTGACCTCAACTCCACATGAACTGAAAAAATGAAACCTCAAGCCTCCTCGCCCAACCTCAGTGCCTGACCTCACTAATGCTCTTATAGTTGAATGAACACAGATTCCCACAGCCGAGCTCCAAAATCCAGTGGAAAGCCCTTCGAAAAGAGGATAGGTAATTGTAACATCAAAAGGGGGTAATATGGTGTGTTCTCGCAGCCCATATGGTGTGATTGTCAGGTTGTCAACTTTAGCTATATAGTAGAGTATCTACCTATAATGAAGCATTGATTCATGAGACCAAATGAGCAAGATCTCCTAGTGTACAGTACATCATACTTGATCATGCATTACTTGTATTAATATATCATGTTAAGAAGGTGAACTGGCTTTTTGAGTTACAGTTTTGTTTTAGGTCTCAGCTCTGCAGTTTTAAAGCAAATACCTCAGGTCTAGTGTCATATCTAAGAAAATCCAGTTAGTTCATAAAATATTCTATCCTACAAGAGTTTGTTTTCATTTGAGTTTCATATTTACTGTATATCAACAATTATATTTTATTTATTTTATTTACATGAATGTTTGGAATCTTGTGAATCCAAAACAATTTTATGATGAAGACAAATAATTCTGCCCATTCAATTAAAACAAAAGAAATGGCCCCTCGATAAGAAAGAAGAGTTTCTATGTGAATGTCTGTGGTTGAGGTCGCACTGCTATGGATGAGCTGCGCTACTGGAGGATGCAATGCTTAATCATTGTGATGTTTTGAGTTTGCTTTTTCTGGTTTCACTAACTACTGTATAAGTCAGCTGTGCTGTGAACATGCTTTATGGGTATGAGCATTCAAGTCAAACAAGGACTTCTGATTGTGCAGACTTGCAAAACACATTTTTAAAAGTAAAACTACCTTTGCTTCTCTCAATATCCCTTGCTACACTAACACACTTCCCAGCGTTTCACTAGTTCTTGGACACCATCATGGTAGAAAGATTTTCAGTACGCTCGGGCCATGATCAGACTTCCTGCTTCACGTCTAAATCGCTGGCCCTCCAGGAACTCCTTTCGTGGCCCAAACTTTTGCAAATGGCTTGGAGCGAGGTTAGAACTGTACTGAGATACTTGTAAATCTGTTTTTTTTTTTTTTTTTTTTTTTTTTGTTTTTTTGTTACACCGATCTGGCACCAAGACATTATCAGCAGATTCCTGTATGTTGCGAGGAGCGACCTCTATGAGACAGACTTGTCTGTCCAGCACATTACAGAGATTTTCTTGGAATTTAGGGAACCTTAAACTCTTTGTCATGTTCCTCATTAATTCGTGAACATTTTAAATGGAATATTTACAGTACTGTAGCATTATTCTGCTGAAATAAGCCGCCACCATTAGGGAATATTTTTGCCATGAAGCGGTATACTTGTTCTGTAACAGTGTTTAGGTGGGCTGCACATGGCAAAGTAAGATCCACATTAGTTGTTTGAGGGAGTAGTCTTTTCAGCTGTTTGTGTGGAAAATGTGTAATGGTTGTTTTATACTCATTTACTTTTGCTCGTTCTCTTGATGTTTCCAACAATTCTGGTTGTTTACCGTGTAAAGTCTATGATTACCCCAGAATCTAATTGATGTGTTTGTGTGTTTGAATGTGTTGTATTTTAATTAGATGTGTTTTCAGAGGCCCCAGAGCAATGATGTGGTTCATTCTGAGATGAAATTGTTGGAGCAGAGGTGCTCAAACCTGATCTTGGAGGACCCCCTGCCCTGTACATTTTTACAGTATGTTTTTCCTGTTCAATGACACCTACTTCAATTCAGAAAAGGCTGTTAATTAGCTGAATACAATCAAGTGTGCTGGGTACTGCGAAAACACTAACATGTAAAGGATATGGGGCCCTCCAGGACCAGGGTTGGGAACCACTTCGGTGCTGGGTGCTGTGTTATGTAGGATTGTTGCTGCTTGAATGATTCACTGGGTAGGATGAAGGGAAAGGACACAACTAAGTCATTGTGGTGATGTGTCATTTTAGTGTATGGGCAACTCCAAAATGTGTTACTTATTATTATTATTATTATTATTATTATTATTATTATTGTTGTTGTTGTTGTTGTTGTTGACAATAGCTGGCAATATAACATTATTTATTCACAGTCTGGAGAAGCCATTTAGAGAGACAGAATACAAAGTTGAAAAGCAACTATTGTAAAGAGGAAAATAGGTTAGACAGGACACTGCAGACTATACATTGTGTCTAAGGAAGATGGTTTGTCTGTTTGAACAGCTTCATACAGAGAAACATGACGTGAATGCCAGAGGCGCTAGTTGATAACCTCATAAAAACTCATCTTTCTGAGATTTGACCTATATACGTGACAATGCTACCCATCCGCGCTCAGACACAAACACTTTCATGCTTCACTACACCCTCTTGCTCGGAAATTGTAACGTAATGTTCTGGCGTTGCATCATTTCCTCAGTCATATGTTTTGTTTTGCTGGGGAATGGGTTTCAGCTTTGTTGCCTCATTTTCAGTAAAAAATAAAATAAATAAATAAATAAACAAAATGCAATTTAGTGGGGAAGAAATATGTAGGAAGGAGTTTAAATTGTAATATTGATGTTATTTCATATTTGAGTTATATAAGCTATAAGCTAAGGATGTGAGGTATACAAAGCGATTCAGAAAATCATGAATAGAGCTCATTTGACCACTTGGTACATGGTAAAAAAATTAATAATAAAAAGCATAGCTTTGTACAATAGTGAAAGTAAGAGCATTTCCAAACACGCACAATGTGATGAGAATTCAAAGGACGGGAGCTAAACCATAAGAAAAGGCCATAAGAAAAACATGTTATTAAGACTAATCAGGGGGGAAAAAAGCCTTTAGTTTTAAAAATGGAGTAATTCTAAACATGAATTACTGCTTTCCTGTGAATGTGCAGTTAATTCCCGGGGATAGGCTCCAGGTCCCAGCCTAACAACCCACGCAACCGTGCCCCTACACAGCATAAGTGATATACACAATAAATGGATGAGTAAATTAATTAATGAGTGAATGAATGGATGGATACGTGTATGAATTAATGAATGAATGAATGAATCAATCAATCAATCGATCAATCAATTTCAATGCCATGGCATGATTGATTTTGCATTTGAGCAATGATACATTTGGCCTTCAAGAAATGAAATATCAACTAAGATTCCTCCCTTCTCATCACTAAACTGTAACTCTGTTATTGTTCTACTCTTGTTTCATGATGCACAGCAGACGAGCACACCACTCTATTTTCTTTTAAAAATTCATAGGGAGTGTTTCTAACAGAAATGGGGAAAGTTCTGTAAGACAAACACGAGATCATCTCTCCAGCTGAAAATGTGTCGATCAAACCCAAAGAACAAATCTGATATCTGCAGCATGTTTTGACCCTTTTGATTGAGTGTGATAGTAGCTATTGGGCTACTATCCATCATAAAATGCGACTAACATGACACAAGCAACTCAATTTGAAGGTTTCTTACATTGTGCCATTTGGCAGACGCGCTTATGCAGAACGACTTACATTTTTATCTCATTATACATTTGAGGGACTCGCTCAAGGGCCGCAACAGGGACAACATGGTGGTCAGGGGATTTGAACTCGGGACCTTCCGAACGCCTTAACCACTGAGCTACAGTACACCTGACCTCAAGCCTGTATACCTTTATATTTATATCTGTGAATCTTCAACTCAAAAAATCTGTCATCAACTCAGAGAGCTTTTCTTGATCACAGTCACCTCTGGGTTGCTCAAGTGGGATCAAGATCTATATTCATATCTCTGTAAAGCTGCTTGTGACCATGCCTGTAGCTACAAATGCTATATAATTACAAATTGACAGGCTCCACATGGAGGGACACTTGCTAGATAGAATGTGTGCCAGGGAATATTTTTGCTCGATACATCTTGTTGTTAAAATAGTACAATTCTAATATAACATTTTGGAATTTTACAGACATCCCATCTGTATTTTTAATACCACTTTAACTTAAACCATGAGTCATAATTGTGACAAAATGCCAAGACAGCTCAAATATAGTCCTGTAGCTGTAATGCTTCCAGTCATCACAGCTGTCATAATGTTTAATGCCATCACGGGTGATGAAACATAGTAATATTGGTTATAATTTAACATGACAAAATGTAAATTCTTATCAGTTTTCAAAACTGTTTTAGTGCATCAGGGACATTAGGCTTGATACTGGATACAGAACACTCGCTGAGACTTTGCATAGATGAACTAACTAACAGTTAAGTGACAAGGACAGAGACAGGACTAAATCAGAAAGCAAAACATGAACATATGTCTTTCATTGCCATGGCAACCTTGGCGAGAAGGGGAATCTCAATCATTCTCACTCACACACACATTCTCTTTAGCGCTTATCCTGCTCAGGGTTGCGGCAGGCCTGGAGCCTATCCCAGGGAACTCGGGCAAGGTGCCAGTCCATTGCAGGGCACAAGGACACAAACAGGAAATTTAGAAATGCCAATTAGACTAATCTGCATGTCTTTGGGCTGTGGGAGGAAATCAGAGTAAACCCACCAAGCACTGAGGAAAACATGCAAACTTCTTGTACACAGACCTGAAGGCGGGACTCGAACCTTCAACCCTGGATGTGCAAGGTTAGAGTACTAACCACTACATTACTGTGCTGCCTAAGAAGCCATACTTTTCATTTCTTTTCTTTTTTTATGTTAGCTTGTTTAGAGAATTTTGTTGCTTTCATGTACACAATGGCTTTGTTCATATTTTGTTATACAGCTTTGTCACAAGCTAGAGTATATCTAGAAACAAATTCATAGAGCATAAAATGTCATGACATTTAATATTATAGGATTTTTCATGGTGGTTATAGGTTACAGTAATATGATGTCTTTATATTATTGGACATAAACTATCAGGACCAACTTGTCTACTTTATGACACAGGGTGCAAGTAAGGTGTTCCTTCTCCATTTTTAAATCGTCTGCAACATTTATTGCCTCTCTATTATATTTATATATAGAAGTTTTTTTTTTTTTTTTTTGGTGGTTTCTTCCCAAGGGAAACCCTTCTGTTTATAAAATGTTTTCCCGTCGGGAAGGATTCCAAGTGGAACTCATTTAAGAAGAGAAAAACCATTGACGTTTGTTGACTAATGGTATTTTCCCTATTTTCGCTTGTCCTCTAATAGACATAATCGCACAGACGCTCTCCCCTCTAAACAAAGACGCCTTCCGTAAATGAGCCATAAAAGTACGACTGTTTACCCGAACGATGAGATTTCACAAACCATTAAAAGTCTACAATCTGATGAACATGCACCTTCCAATTAAGTCCTGCTAGAGATTTCTGCAAGAAATACTTTCACGCAAGGAGCAGAAAAAAAGAACTAAGTGAGCCAGCAGATTAAGGTAACCAGTTATATCCAGAGAGGAGAGCGGTACTAATGAGCCATTAGACATGATGTACCTCCTGAATATTGAGCCTTAAAGTGCGCAGAAGCGAAATCTGAACCGTAGATGTGATTGTGGGGGTCCATTATTGCAATAGCGAGCGCTGAATAATCAGCGAAGTGATAATTGTGGCAACAGTGGACGTAGTGAAATGGGTTTCCTTTCACTCAGAGATGGCTTGCTGAGAAATCTCAATAATCCAGAAGGAGCAGGAATGTGGCTGCTTGTCTTCAACCGCTAATGATGTCCTCAGAGCCTTGTGCAAGGATTTCCAGCATAAGGCATTCCAGTGGGGATGATTGAGCAGATGTGACTGCGCATTCTCTTTATATAATTTAATAGTGGAAGGAGGAAACAATCCTTGCGTCTACCACGGTGCTACTGTATATCTGTGCGTAAAAGCTGTCGTGTGTATGTTTGTGGCTGCTTATAGAATATTAATAATTCTGAAGCGAGTCGGTTAAAAAGCATCCATCCATCCCCAAGTGTGATCTACTCATGCGTGCTGTGCCATCATACTGCTGATGGAATTTCAGCTGTTCTGGCACTGCAGCTTGTCATCTAGTATGCATCATGTGCTTTCAGCTCCAGAGAGATTCAGTATATACAGTATATCACTCCATAATGGCATCTTGCCTGCATGCAATTTGTGAAAGCGTATTGTAGAATGAGAAATAAAGACATCAGGATAAAGGCTGTAATGTGCTGCTCTCTGGGTGTTATTAGATTTGTGTAATACAAAGCACATTTTAAATGGGCCAAAGCCTGGTTATTTACAGTAAATGAGTTTGTGCTTGTTATCGCTTAATATATATTGCACAAACTTGTTTTTGATCTGTGTTGTGCATTCTACATAAGTTTTTTTTTTTATGTAAATAGCACATTTCTACAAAATGTAATCTTGAAAGCTACAGAATATTTTCTTTTTCTTTCCCCGCCTTCTTTTTGGATATACGTTTTATATTAACCATTCGGCTTAAAAACGTAAAAAGGGAGAAAAACGCATCGACAATTTTTTCTTTGTAAATGCGTCCTTAAATTTAGTAGGGGAATCTCAGATGTTTTTGACATCCTGTATCAGATTACAAACTGAACCGATTAGATTTATGTCAATTTTGGTACACCATGTAGTCATCCAAAATATGATTAAAGCATGACATTTAATCTGTGAGAAAATCACTTATCCACTCTAGTAGAGCTGTGAATCATAGGCAGACTGTCAGTTGGAGTCAATTAGATTTTCGTGCATTGTAATTTTCAATATTTGTGGTCTCTTAAACTTGACGTATTATCCTAGGCTATAGACAAAAATTCCCAATTCTGATTAAAACCAATTCTTCTTTGTCAGCAATTTACCAGAATTCAGCCACAGTAGCATGTGATCAGTGTTCATAGATTGCCACGCAAATAAGACCTTCTATATGTGTTTCCATAAATTCAATACTGAATGCTGAATTATAATAAGATAAAATGATGCTTACTTTAATATACTGATTAATATTTAATATCTCTATTCCACTGAGCCGAATTTGCTACCGAATCTACACCGATGCAAATTCATTACGATCTCTGGAGAGCTCGGTGGAGGACGGTAATGGCTCCTTACAGCCTCTTTTGGGCTCAGTGTGAATTTTGTCATGTTCATTAGCGTTGTTGTTGCCGGGCGGGAATCTGGAGCACGTTCAAAAACTTCAGCATTCCTAACATTATATATATATATATATATATATATAGTTTTAATCTATTTGTTTCTTTTTTTATTTTGTGACTCGAACATGTAAGGTGATAACGACTCAATAATGACGCTTTAGAATAAACACCAAGGTGTTACCAAGACGTTAATGTTGGGAATGCTGAAGTTTTTGAACGTGCTCCAGATTCCCGCCCGGCAACAACAACGCTAATGAACATGACAAAATTCACACCGAGCCCAAAAGAGGCTGTAAGGAGCCATTACCGTCCTCCACCGAGCTCTCCAGAGATCGTAATGAATTTGCATCGGTGTAGATTCGGTATATATATATATATATATATATATACTTTAACTGTGAAGTCAAACATAAAGTGACACTGGAGAGAAGGAAAGCAAAAAGCAAAGGTAATAATAATAATAATAATAATAATAACCACAGCATGACTACTATTACTACTACCACTACTACTACTAATAATAATAATAGAGATTAAGTACAGTCAAAGAAGAATCATTATTGATACAAAAGAAGGGGAGAGGAAAAGAAAAGGAAAAATAAAGATCTTGAATATATAAAGCAGGATTGTGTTGCATGTATGATTCTGACTTTCTCTCTCTCTCTCTCTCTCTCTCTCTCTCTCTTCTTGTAATCTTGTTTATTATTCTTTGAGTGTCTCAATCATATTAAAACACAATTAAACGCAATGCAGATATTTTAATGTGACTGTAAAAACTCACATATATTTCCCTCTTTGGATAATACTGTCACTGTTTAATGTTACGATTGGAGCATTTGCATGCAGTTCTTGCATCTGATTAGATTAGTAAATGTGTGTTCATTTCAACCAGATTACACGAACATTATTTCTCTTTGCTTGGAGAAAACAAAGTGGTGGAGCCTTGTGTCGGTCCACTCCGGCTACAGCATATCTGTGAGACAGTGCAGGCGGGACTATAGGACAGATGTCCCATTCCCCCATTATATAGGTCTATAGGTCTACCCCTATCCATTAATGGGACGATATGAGTTTATCATATCGTTAACACATCGGTAAAAACTAGTGAGTAATGTCATTTAAATTTTGCTTTATGTCGATAGTGGCTGTACAGTTCCGTTACCAATTCTTTAGGGCTCGGTATAATGTTGTTAAAAAAATTTTTTTACGGTTCATTATTGAAACACTTTGTTATTTCCTTGTCTCAAGAGTCATTTTCCTGTCCATATGAATGGATGCTATAAACTATTGCTCATCTGTTTATTTGTACATTAATCAGTACTGAGTGTCTACACTGATAATAGCTCAGTTCCAGCAATATCCAGGCCTGTTCTCAGAACTGACCAGTGGAAAAGTGTCCAGGCTTTATCTAAATCCTCATGAGCACAGAATCTCATCTAACACTTAATGCACTTAAATGAAGGAGTGAGACAAAGCTAAGAGTAGCAGAATACTTTTGTCGGCACTCAGAAGCTGAAACGTTATCGTGGAGCGAATTTTCTCGGACATCGCTGAGATCTAATCCGATGTGTCGGTTTCTTTATCCGTGAATCTGTCCAGGCAGAGATGGAGTTTCCATTCAAGCTGAAGCTACAATATGAAAGAGCCTCAAGCCCAGATTTAGTAATGCTTGTAGTGAGTGTACAGTACGTACTTAACTTAAAATATAGTCATATAGCGTTGTTAATTCATGTTGTGTTGTTAATTTATGTTGTTGCATGTATGTAGCACCTTGGTCCTGGACAATAAGATGATGATTGTTAGTTGTTTCGTTTCACTGTGTACTGAACTGTAAATGGTTGAAATGACAATAAAAGCCTACTTGACTACTTGACTTTATTTACTTAGTGCAAGTCTACTGATCTAAACAATCATCATCTTATTGTTTCCTTTCATAGTTGTTTGGATGTTGAGCATTGGTAGGAACACTTAAAGGTGGATGAAAGATCCCTTAGAGGGTGATTCCCACCCATTTTCAGTTGGAGCCCCGCCTGCTTGTATCTAAGAAAATCTGCGCACCAACCCACCTCACCCCAACCCAGATACACAAAATGAAAGATTAAATTGTTCTTTTTAAATAGTTTTCTCTGAAGACTTAATTATACTGGAAGTCTATATTTGGGGGACCCACATGTTGGGAATCATGTAGCCAGTATTCTCCCTTGTATGATTATTTACAATAAAAAAAAAAAAAACAGCAACTTTTCAATATTCCAGAATGTTGTAATGCACCTTAAAAAGCATTCGGAGGCATTCTTTATACTGTATAATGAATAATAATTTTATATTCGTTGTGAAACTAAAGTGCTTACAGTCCTATATAAAAGTTAAAAGTTTTTTTTTTCATCATTTAAATTAAATAAATGATTATATATAATGATTCAATTAATTGATTTGATAATTGATTTAATTAAATTAGATCAGCTTAAATAAATAAAATGATTACATTAAATAAAGCTATTTTATTAAATTAAATTATTACATTAAATAAAGCTGATGTAATAATGGTAATTTATTATTGTTTTAGTTTTTTGTTTTTATTCAATATATTCAATTAAATATTTTCTAACCAACTGTTTTTTTACAGTTGCTTTTATTTTGTCGGTACATGCATCAGTGATTTCAGCTCACTGCCATGCTCACTGATTTTTGCACTTACAATGAAATTGAACTCTATTATTATTATTATTATTATTATTATTATTATTATTATTATTATTAATGTAAACCACATTAATGCTTGATAAGGAAGAGCATCAGCTAAAGTTCATGCAGTTACCAACTCCTTGTTTTTTTTTCTAGTGTGTATTATAGTTACTTTTTACTTATAGTTACATCTCAAAGCATTGTTTCAGTATTTTCAACATTATTTCTGAAAAGCATAACAACCGACAGAATATATGCAGTTAGAGGCAAAAGTTTAATGAATGTAATAGCAATATTGTGGTGTCACAAACATACATTTTTATTAAAAGAAAACACCAAGAGTTTAGAACACAAGGCTCAATTCATTTTAGGTTTTCAGAAATCAACACAAGCTCCAAATTATACATATTTTTTTCCAAAAATATCAGTGAATATATTCAGTGCTGCTGAAAAAAACATCAATGTCTTTTTATTTATTTATTTATTTATTTTTATTATTTTTTTTTTCTTATGTTTTAAGTCCTAGGCTCAATGTCTTGTTAGTGATGATGACTGACCACAGCTGGTAACTCCTCTTTGCCAACATAGAAAGGGTTTGTTTGATAGCTTTCATTGGATTGCCCAAAATATAATAGTCTAAGGAGAAAGAGAAGGGTAGACTTACACAAGTCAATAATTTCTCCTGGAGCCATTTTCAAAAATTCCAGATTCCAAGATTATGAGTACGAGTTATATAGGCGGTCGAGACAATTTTAGCAATTCCTGGAAGAAGACCCAAACTGTCACCCTCATCTGTGAGGAAATTACTTTGTATGGTCAAGAACAACCCAGAATACAGCAAGGCACTATCCAGCCATGAACTGGAAACTGCTGTCACTACAGTGGCTCTGTCTATAGTCAGGATTTACATTACTATGGACTGAAAGGCTGCCGTCCAATAATTAATTAAGGCATGATTAAAGGTTGCAGCTGAGCACATGGACAAAGAAACCGCCTTGTGGAGGAAAGTTGTGCCCAGAGATATGTTCGGAGGATTAAAGGTTAGTTATTCAACCCCAAGAAGACTGTACCAACTGTTAAGCATGGTGGTGGTAGCATGATGCGCTGTTGTGTTTTGCTGCAAGTGCACACAATGAATTTAAATAATAAAGGAAGAGCACAACCCAAAATTCCTCAAATAACTTCAAGACCTAAAACCTCATCAGCTAAATGGTTAAAGCTTGGACAAAATTCAGCGTTCTAGCAAGACGGTAACCATAAAGACTGGTGATGAAACGGCCAATTTTAATCTTTTGGTACCATAAACCAAAAAGAAAGTTGTTTAGTATCAACCAAAAGTGTGTTGATACTATAAGGCATATGCTAAAGATGAAACTTGCTAAGGTACACATTTTGGGTTTGTTATGCGTAAATTTTTGACCCTGTGTTGATTTCAAAAACCATTAACAAACTAAACCTTGTGCTCCAAATTCTCATTGGAACAGTTAATGTTGTCTTTCTGGGAAGGTTGCCTTCATGAGTGCCAGTTTCATCAGGGTGCTTGACGATACTGTTCTTGCAAGAACTAATTCAGAAAGACTGAATTCTATGTCTTAAAATAACAACTGACTGTTCAAATTCAAATTTTATTTATTGCATACAGACGGTCATACACAGTATGATATGCAGTGAAAAGTTTTAACAACTGACCAAGACCTAATAAAATAGAGTATTCTAAATTAAGAACATAATAATAAAAAGAAAAATATTCAAATTAGGAATATAAAATATGAAATAATAATAAAATAATGTAAAAATTTACTCGTAAAGTAAATTGCTTGTAATCCCCATTAATCCTCAGTATTATTGTAGAATGTTAAAAAGAAATCACTAAACAAAACATGATCCCAAACGTTTGAGCAGTAGTGTATATGTAAATGTCTTTCCAGAACTGTATAGTGTACTTTTTTTTTTTTTCATACCCTCTGGTATGTTTTAGACTTGAATTGTGTGTTTTTTTTTTTTTTTTCAGGATTCAGACTCTTAGCTGCCGGGATATTATTTATTAGTTTTATTATTATATTTTTACTTGAATACCCAATAAGCTCCCTACATTCAGAGTTTATAATGAGTAAAGTGTCTTTTTTCTAGTACTGTACATAAACCATTTTCCGCAAAATACGATAAAAATGTGAGTAAAAAGACATCAGACGTGTGTATGGTGGAGTGGGAAGTTGTGCATCAGTAACCTCTTGACCCTCTCTTCAGGATTTGATGTGCTTTCAGTTGGCGTGTCATTATGCTGCTGCACCTGTGTGGTGTTAAGGTCAGTGTCCTTTCACAAGATATCAGCTTCATCCTCTTCATCCAGATTTCACACTACACCACTTTCTGTGTCCATCAAAGCTCAGTGCGTCGTCATTCCAGCATCGAGTGCGACGTATTTGAGAGCGTGTGCGATTAGTGTTTTTATATTAGGGCAGTAAGTGCTATGGATGTTCTGTGTCCCCAGCTGTGTCATTATCTGTAATCATTTCATCCGGTCTGCTTTTTCAGATGACATTTCTTCTTTTGCTTGCCTTTTTGCACAAGCCTTCATTTGCACCAACCCACATGTTCCTTTGCTCTGCAGATTTGCCCTAAATTTAAAGTAAGTCTGATAAATGTCGAGCTCTCACATCGGCACAAAAGTTAG
The DNA here is from genome assembly GCA_011419295.1 of Clarias macrocephalus. Classification (NCBI taxonomy): domain Eukaryota; kingdom Metazoa; phylum Chordata; class Actinopteri; order Siluriformes; family Clariidae; genus Clarias; species Clarias macrocephalus. The sequence continues at coordinate 19,149 of JAAGKR010004333.1, read as the reverse complement.
TGAATGTCATGACAAAATTTCATCATGTTCTGAAGGTGATGTAAGTAAACCACTGCTTTTTCATAACCAACATATTTTTGGAAATCATACGAATACACTTGATGGAAATTTCTGTTTAGTGATGCTATTCATTTACATATTGACATATTATTCTAAAAAGGAAACAAATAATAATAAAAAAAATTCTGTGATGTATTAAATCCTTTTTTATATTTATTTACTGTATATCTTATATGGGTACATGGTTTATATTTACATAAACGAATACAATATCTCACTATACTATGCTGTTATATTAATGAGCTGTGATTTATGATTATATCCATGCTTTAATTGTGAGTGTGACAGCTCTTCTACACAACAGTTCTGTAAACAAATTACTATTAAGCAACTGACATATCAGACATAACATAACCAAATACACTATATGACCAACAGGATGTAGTCACCAAAGACATGCAAATTAGGTTAATTGGCTTTCTGAAAATTGCCCATAGTATGTGAATGTGTGTACTGTAAGTGTGTTTGTGTATTCTGTGAGCGACCCTGTTCGGGATAAGCAAATAATGAATTTATATACAGTAGGTTTATCTACAGTATGTATAAATGCTTTTTGTTTCATGTTTCATATGCATATGGGAGACCAGGGTGTGCAGGAATTTTTCTCCCCAATTATTCTTAATATCAGCAGCACTGGTTAGTAGTGTTGATTTGCAGTTCTAGGGTAGGGGTTCGATTCCCGCCTAGGGTCTGCGTGCATGGAGTTTGCATGTTCTCCTCGTGCTCAGTGGGTTTCCTCCAACAGTACAAAGACATGCAGATTAGTCTAACTGGCGTTCCCAAATTCTCAAAACAAAGTGTGTGAATGTTGACTGGAGGTCTTGCCACGGTCTTAAGAACGGGAATAAATACAGTGGTCACCACTGGCCTCTATGGACTACAGTGGTTTCTTAGATGGATGGATGGATGGATTCTTAATATCTGTGATGGAAATATATTAGTAATAAAAATGAATAAATGTTGAGAAGATTCTAATCAGTAAAATTCATGAAAATTCAGGGATCACAAACCCAAGTTAGTAGCTACACTACCAGTTAAAAGTTTGGACACATTTTGATCCCATTGTCTTTCTTAATTTTTTTTTTTATCTACATTTTTTAAAATATTGTTGAAAGCATCCAAAATATGCAATAATATCTTTTGAACAGTTGATGTTAAGATGTGTCTGATGCTTATGCTATGTAGAGCCTTCACAAAGACTCTCATCTGAGGTGATTTTTGAGGCTGGTAACTCTAAAAGCACTTCAACACTGTAGCAGAGGTAAGTTTTGGTCTTGCTTTCCTGGGAAGGTCTTCATGAGAGTCAGGTTCAACATGGTGCTCGATGGGTTTTCCAAATGCATTTGACACAATACTGTGCTTGTACAGTAAGAACTATTCCAGAACGTCTGACCATGTCTCTATGTCTTAAAATAAAAATTGACAGTTTTTTTTTTGTTTTATAATTACCTAATGCCATACGTGTTATTTTATAGTTTTGAAATCTCCAGTTTTGTTCTCGTATTGTTTTAAAACTTTGAATTAGAAGATATCGTATGTCCAAACCTTTGACTGGTGCTGTAGATGTTGGCCACTCTACCCACTGTGCTACCTCCAAATGATTAAAATATGAGAAAATTCCTGACTTCCTTTCACAACCATCCTACATTTTTAAAACATATAAAACATAAAGGTATACTTTCATCCTCCATGAGTTATTCATCACTGGATAGGATTTTACATTCTCATTCATTGAAAGCTATCATCCTGTAAACAGGCTTTACACTGGTAATATGATGCAGGCAGTCGGTACTAGCAGTTCTGTTCTGCCTATGTTTCTTTTTCCTAATGATCACAGGCACTAAAATACCACTAAGTGATGTGCCTAATTGCCTGAGCCAATTACATTAACATAGACAAAGACAAAGCCATGCTAAAAGTAACTTCATCCCCATAAAGCTGTGCATTAGATCTGTGGGCATAAGTCTAAATGGCCTGTGATAATTGAAACCGTATAAGTAGCTTGAAGATACTGAAAATGTCTTTCACTTCTCTCTCTCTCTCTCTCTCTCTCTCTCTCTCTCTCTCTCTCTCTCTCTCACACACTCACTCACACACACATCTATAAATGCAATCTGCACTAAAGGTAACCCTTTAGAAATGGACTTCAGTTATAAATCACTTTTACATATTTGTCATTTCTGTTTATATTTTTCCTTCTGCAGAACCTGTACCAGAGCAGGTTTCTGACTGCTATGTCCTCGCCACCCCGGAGCTCCCAAAGCCATCGTCGGTGTAAAAGCAGGGCGCGCTATAGCTTCACGGCTGAGCAATGCCCCGCCATCGATCCCAGCAACTCCTTAACCCTACCACGATCCTCTAGTGACCCAGACCTGGTGTCGACCCGCAGCCGCTCCACAGTCACAGTCAGCTCCTCAACTTACAGCATCGGCCAGCCGCAGGGCATCCTCATCTGCTGGGACATCAAAGAGGAAGTGGATGCCGGAGACTGGATCGGCATGTACCTGATCGGTGAGTTTTCAGATAATCGGTACAAAAACAAACCAAAAAATCTGAACCGTATGATAAAATGAGATGCTTTTTGTAAAGGTTGCTATGAAGAAAAAAGAAAAAAAAAAAAAGCACTTTCTATTTTTCCCCAGATGAGGTTCTCGCCGAGAACTTTTTGGACTACAAGAACCGTGGGGTAAATGGATCTCATAAAGGGCAGATTGTTTGGAAGATTGATGCCAGCTCATACTTTATGGAGTGTAGGTATTCCCTGATCTTTCTTTCTCTCACTCCATTAGTCATCTCACAGCTCAGCGAGAAAGATGTCTTTTTTTAGCAATTTGATATTGACCTGAAGGCAGAAATATGAAACATATACATAGACTTTATGTAAAAACAAATGGATTTGACTTCAAGGTTAAAGCACATTTTACTGTCAGACCTTATTATAATATATCTATGACCTAATATTATAAGTGTTGTTACATAATGTCAAAATGTAGACTTTCTTTCTTTCATCTTAGAGTCATAGTGTCACATTATGCAAAATTAGTATATTAGAATATTTTTGGTTTCTTTTTTTTCTTTTTTTTCGTGTGTGGGGGTTGGGTGGGGAGGTGGTGGGACTGGGGGCGTTTCTTTTTTATTTATTTTGATTAGCTATAGTGTAAATTATTATTGGCTGTTCCTGTTAGGGTATCCCTTGCCTCATTATGAATTAGATTTTTTTCCCCCATATTCAGTGATATCGCTGCATGAGTCCTTAGAGCATGTAAAATAAAATAAAAATAGAAAAATATTACCCTCAATACATTTAAGCAGTTGCACTAGATTTATTTAATTATATGCAATTCATTCTGTTTTGCTGTTCATTTTGTCCACACAATTTTCTGGATGTAGAACCGTTATGGCTGCAGTCTGATTTGTTCACGCTTCATTGTACTTTGATGCACCTTTTACTGTACCTGCATCTCTTTTTAAACACCTGGAGCTTTTCAGAATATTTTTTTTTCCCTGAGCAAGATACGATCACTGTATTAAAAAAGAAAGTTAATGAAATGCCCTATTTAAAACTTATTACAGAGTTTTATTTAATGAGCAAATAAACTGAAATATCCTGCCATGCAGAAGACCCGGGTTCGATTCCCACCCAACGCTCAAACCCCAGCCACTGGATTCAGTCCCGGTCCCAAGATAAAATGGGAGGGTTGCGTCAGGAAGGGCATCCAGCGTAAAGCCTGTGCTTGTTTGCTCCCTCGATGGGAGCAGCTGAAAGACTACCAACATTCTTACAACAGGCTGAAATATATGTTTGATCAATAATCAGCAATGTTAATCAAATATCTGGATTCTGTAAAAGTAGGCATTTCTTCGCCATGCAAGACTAGCATGATGCTCCCTCAAAATTATGCAATAATACAGTACAGTACATGTGTGCCATATCCCCAGATAAACCAATATAGCACAATAGCTACTAAACCTACAAGCAGAAAGGATTTGGCAATGATGCCAAAATCCAAAATCCATAATTGTTGTGTCTAGAGAGCTTAGAGGCTAAAGTAAAACCTATATTAAACCAGATTATTGCATTATCATGTCTTCATCTGTGTCAGCTATCTGTTTGCATGACCCTTCTAAGTGCTAACGGTAAATTGGTTCAAACAGGAAATTGTTCTTCATTTATCAGGAGACAGTCAACCAGATGTGGGCTGCTCAGCGAGCAGCTTGTTTGCACTGTGTGCTATGAATTATTGTTGAATCCTTACCATTTTTAGAAATCATAGTGTCTATACAAAGAGATAGCAATTAGCAAAATGTGAGCATTTTTAGGACATTTTTTTCAGCTAGTATAAATGAACTAGTAGGTTTTACAGTATGTGTCTCTGTTTTAACAGGTTTGAAATTTGGTATCCATATCAGATTAATTGAAGTTATCTAATGTATATGCATGTAATATGAACTGGATAATTTGGGATTTGTTCATGCAGAATGGTATAAAGGAGCGAGGCCGGGGCTGAATTCTGTTCAGTAGATTCATGAAGTCTGTCAGTGACTGTTGTGTCAGATTATTACACAAAGTGAAAGGCTTTATAAATTTGATTTTATTTTGGGCTGATGATGCTGACACATCAGTAACACACCGTCAGCAGTGACTTCTGAATTAAGGTAGTGGGTATGAATGTGAATGAAGTGGATTATTTGGCTCTATTATAGTATAGATAATATAACATCATCTTTGCAGGACAAAGTAGATAGACTAAGCAAACACCAGAATAAAACAACAAAGGCAAAAAACAGCAGGTTTTTGTTAGTTTTTTTAATAAGGGTAACAGGTTTTATGTTTACTATATTTGATAATTGGAAGAAACTAGTAGGACATTGTGTACTTAAAACGTGTGTCTAATAGTTTCATGAATAGTGATGGGAAGTTTGAATCAGAGTTTGAATCTAGTTTGAATTAGTGACTCGGTTCTTTGAATCTCGTACATCGAAATGAACGGATGTTTTTTTGAGTCGTTTAGTTTATTTAATCATTCTTTTGATCAGAAATAAAATAAAATGTTACATTTTCAATAAACAGACCCCCAACACGTCTACATATACAATTTTTGTTTATAGTTCCAGTAATGAAAATATTACAATGCAGCTAAGGACATATGATCATAAACAGAATGAGCAGCTCACCATCATATCTTCTGGTCCGAGTCGTTCGTTCTTTTAAATCTATTGCACTGCATAGCGTCTATGGGAGTCAGGTGACAAAAGAACAAACGACTCGGACTTGAAGATTCATTGAGTATCGTTCCATTCTGTTTCCTGTGCAAAACTTACTGAGGTTTTGATGATTTGCCCATGAGTGCCCAGTAGAAAATGAACGAATCACAGAGTCTCCGAGACTACTCGTTCTTCTGAGTCACATTAAAGATTTGTTCAAAAAGAACGAATCGTTCATGAACGGACCCATCACTATTCATGACTCTTATTACCACATGCCATCAATGAGACCTTATGATATAATGGTTTGCTCAGTGGTTACTGTATAAAAACATTAAGCTATAATTAGATATAAGATTTTAGCCTACTCATCTAATATCATAACCAGCCATCTCTGTATACAATAATGTTTCTAGTCTTGACAAATATAAAGGAATTCTGCAAAACACTGAGAGTCGATTTTGAAATAAATAAATGAAATAAAATTTAATTAAATAAATAACAATAAACAATCCTTTACAATCTCAGTAATGTTAAGATCAGGGCTGAGTGGAAGCCATATGATCAGTTGCTGAACTGCTTATTCTTTGTCATGCTAAAAATAGATCTTCTTATGTAGGAAATAAATGCTTTGTACCATCTGCTACAGTATATAGTGTACAGTGCATTTAGCTGACCACTTGAACTTGCAAGATGTGGTTTTATCTGCTATCTACGTACACTTTTAAGTATATGGTTGCATTTTACTCCCCACTGAGTAAGCAGATTTCTTTTCCCCCAGTGTGTTTCATTATGGTTGTGACAGTTGAAATTAATATCACATAAAACCATAAACATATATATTACACAAGTTCATAAAATACACTGCCCAGACCAAATAAAAGGTCATCATTTAGATTGAAATAAGCACACATTTCCGTTCATCCATCTAGGAACCTCTGTAGTCTAACTAGGTACCGTGGAGGCCAATGGTGACCACTGGAGGAAAGTGATGATCATTTATTCCCATTGTTATAGCCATGGTAGGACATCCTGTCAACATTTGTTCATTTTCGGCCAATGCCAGTTAGCCTAACCTGCATGTCTTTGGATTGTCTGAGGAAACTGGAGTCCAAGGGGGAAATCCACTAAGGACGGCGAGAACATGCAAACACCATGCACACAGACCACAAGGTGGGAATTGAACCCGGACCCTGGTGGTGCAAGGAGACCACTATACCACCACTACTATACCACTGTGCCACCATAAGCACACATTTAAAGGTCTTCAACTGGATGTATACTAAAGTAGCTCCCCATTTCCTAATCAAGCATCATGAAAGACATATTTTCTGGTCATGTAAAAAGATCTCACTGTGTTTTAGGAGGGGCAGATTATTAGCCTTATATCTACAGTAGATTGAACTTTTGAGCATGCAAAAAGGCTATGTGGTGTGATTGGACCTATTCCAGAGTGAAGGGTGTACCTGGGTAAGGAGAGATGGTATTCCATCATGTATAGTTGCCACTGTACAAGTAACCTCATAGGCAATAAAATTAAGTCAGCTGATGACCTGAATGTACTAAATGACCATCTACGGATTTTTTTTCTTTTTCTTCAATGATGGCACATTCCGGGCAAATATTCCAGGACAACAGTTCTAATATCCATCAGGTTCAAATTGTGATAGAGTTTTTTGGGAGATAAAGAAATCAAGATCTCAGGCAAAAATTTGTGTAACTTTGGGTGGAAATAAATGATATGATGTTGCATAAGGTTTTTGAAACTATGCCATGGCAAATGCATTTAGTTGTAAAGGATTGACAAACATGTTTGTTTAATCATAATCCTACATGTTTTTTTTTTCATTTGCTAAACCACTAATTTCAGTTAACTGTTTTAAAAACAAGTTAGCTATCACAAGGCTTCTTTTACACAATTGAACACTAAAGGATGCTTTACGTGGGCTATTATAGCTGATTCTCGCATAAATAACGGGGTAAAAAAAGCCTTCCATTTTCTCATTGTTTAATTTTCTAAAGTGGTGACAAGATGCAGAGTTTCATGAATAATTATTTGTCAGATGGTTCCAAGCTAGTAATTCTTCGCGCGATGCATGTGTCAACATTGGCGGCAAAATCCAGGAAAACGACACCACTTAAATGAGGTGCTGAGGCATGTGAAATCTTTTTTTCTTGCAAATAGCATGAATCTTGCTTTAGAGACCTGTTTTATTATTTCTTTTCTGATGATTTTTCTTGTTAACCTTGGATACACTTTTAACAGGTTTTCGGTTGAATGATAATCAGAAGATTGTTGTTCCTTTTGGAAGGTTTGCTTTACGTTGTTCATGATGAGTGCTTACTGTATATCACTCTCAGAAACATACACTACCAGTCAAAAGTTTGGACACACTTTCTAATTCCATGATCTTTTTTTATTTTTCTTCTACAGTCCTTCCAAAATATGTAATATTCTCTTTTGAACAGTTGCTATTGAGATGTGTCTGCTACATACGCTTTGTAAAACCTTCATAACGGTGTGAATAAATGTGTCCAAACTTTTAACTGCTACTGTATTTTGTATAAGGTTCTTGTGTGCACCAGTTTTAACAGTAACTCTGAGAACACTTGAGTTTTTTAAGAGGGTTGGTTTAAAGAGTAAGTGTCAAGGAAGCAAAATACCCTTGAACCAAAACTGTCTTGTCATACATCATGCGAATATAATAATTTACAGTCATTTGCGGTGTCACTCACTTGTGAAGGCTTGCCATTCTTGACCCTGTTGAGTAAAGGAAATTACAAGACTGTCTAATGATAGCTAGATGTCTGGCTTTTATATACAACCTGAGAAACTCCAGGATTACATATGATACTGTAAATGCCACTTGCAGTCTAGTCATGTTATATTTTTGTTGTTAGATATGAATCAAATGCATTCCCTTTTAGCATCTTGAATTTTTTTGTACCTAAAAATGACAATGAGGGTTGTGTGGCTGTGGGATGGCAACGGTCTTGGGGAGGAATCAGTAATAGTGATGCCATAGCTTCCAGGCCAATGGCAAAATATAATATTTCCCCTTATTTGATTTCTTCATATGATACAGCCGAAACCAAGATCTGCTTCAAGTATTACCATGGAGTGAGCGGAGCACTGAGAGCCACCACCCCCTGTGTGACTGTGAGAAACCCTTTTGCTATTGTGAGTACACACACACACACACACACACACACACACACACGCACGCACGCACGCACGCACGTACGCATGCACACACACACACACACACACAGACACACACACACACACACACACACACACACACACACACACACACACACACACACACACACACACAATCGCTGTTGTCTGTGACTCTTATAAAGCATGACAAATGATGCCGCATGGGTCAACAATGCCAGGGGCTTTTGTGGAAAAAGCCAGAAATCCACAAAGTGCTAACAATTCATATTCACATTCAAAGCCTACGCTTCAGCATACGTTTTAGAAATGCTTAAATAAACAGGCGAAAGTGATATGTTATTTCTGTCAGAAAATGCAGTTTATGGATATTTATTCAAATGCTGAATTTTGAGGAGAAAAGAGGAGAATGTTTATTCACAGGTATGAATATTTCTTGTATTGTTGAACTCATTTCACCTTGGAGTTATTCTGGACAATTTGCCATTACAGCTTACATAAACAATCCCTGAAAGAATTTCTGATTGTTAAAACAGTGCAGTGATGTTCGTTCGATTTCAGCATTAAGTTCATTGGGGCGACATTGGTATTAGATTGTTTTTGAAAGTTTGTATTACTTCGAAATTTAGATGTCGGAACAGTGTTGACTGCATGACGATGTTATAACTAATGCAAAACGTTTACAGATTATACAGTACTCTGGCACAACATAGTGCAGAAATCTCACATTCACTATCTTGGCTGGTGTCTCCAAACAACAACTTTAACTCCTCTAGAACTTTACAGCACAGCTTATTGCACATTCCAAGTCCACTGAACAAATCTCATCTCTGCTTATCCAACTTCACTGGCTGCCTGGGTCTTATTGGATAGACTATAAAACATTACTTATATCATTCAAAGCTTTTTACAGTCTCACCTGTCTCACAAACCTCCAGTGTTATACACCTTCTGCTAACTGTGATCCTTCTGACAAGGTCTAGTATGAGTACCCCACTTGCTTTATAATTCTTGCAGTAGATTTTTATTTGTGCTTTAATTATGAATTATCTGTGCTGTAATTAACAAGAATTATCTATGTCTTTATTATTTTTCCTTTGAGGCTGACATGGTGGCGATTCCAGCCTAGTGTCTATGCGTGTAGAGTTAGCATCTTCTCCCCATGCCTGGTGGGTTTCCTCTGGGTACTCCTGTTTCCTGTCAAAGTCCAAAGACATGCAAAGTAGGCTGCTTGGCATTTCCAAACTCCCTGCCCTGCGATGGACCGGCGCCTTGTCCAGGGTGTACCCCGCCTAATGCCAGAGTCTTCTGAGATGACCTTGAACAGGATAACGGTATAGAGAATGAGTGAGAGAGTTTTCCTTTAGTTTATAGAGAAATGTATGTAAGCCAGGAACATTGGTAAGTTAGAAAAGAAGACAAAGAACAAAGTGGGCATGTTCAGGGGTAGCTCAAGACGCTGTCCTACGGATCAAAAGGTGATGGGTTCGAACCTGAGCATCACCACGATGCCTCCTTTGGGCCCTTAACCCTCAACTGCTGCGATGTATAATAACATAAATGTAATTCACTCTGGAACAGGGTTTCAGCCAAATGTCGTAAATGGAGATGGATGGCGGCTATCTAGAACTTAATCTTCCATTTTTACGGACAATACTTTAAGAAGCTTAGCTGATCATTTTACATGCATCAATAGTCCCAAGGGGTTACAGTGCACATCAAGTCTCCCTCATACTTGCAGCATTACTTACTTTCTTGCATCGTCTATGCTTGGATGCTCTATTATAGTAGGTCTTGTTTTTTCCCCAGTATATATATATATAAATATATATATATTTTTTATTTTTATTTTTTTTTTTTACATAACATCCATAAAGGTAAGTCTTTCCACTAAGCACATTTTACTTAAAATATTGCAGGAGGATATTCTGTACATCATGTCCTGGAGTAACCAGTTTGAGTGGTTTGTAGTTATTGAAAATATTTTGCAATATCCACATCGATAATGTAGAGGTAGTGAAAAAGTAAAGGAAAAACTTTTTTTTTTTTTTTTTACTTTTCCCCAAACTACATTATCTTATAAGAAATTGTTAGAATTAAAACATGTACTGTATGCGTGAGCAGAAAAACATTATTTCTTCATTTGACCAACATCGAACAAGATACGGTGTAATCTTTAAACACACAATGTGCTTTCTGTTGTTTTTATTTGTTTTTTATTGGCTGTAACCCAGGATTGCATAACAGCTTGGAACCAAATACTTCAAATACGCTACTGAGGTCATGTGCAGTTTAGTGAGTATTTCCTTTCAGGTGCTATCTGTTACTGTTTTGTAGAGGTGACACGTACATAAAAAAAAAGCAATATACTCATAGAACAGGGAGATCAAAGGGAGTTCACTTACATTTACACACACACACACCAAGGGCAGAAAAGACAAGGCCACCACTAGTTCAAATATTCTATAAAATACAGTACTAACCTATGATATACTCTCACACACAGAGACATGGTGGTATAAACCTTCTAACAGTCGTCTGGTTCCAATCACATCATTGTGTATTGATGTCAACATGCAGTAGTTGCTGCTTTGTGATTAGACATATGATTAGACTCACTGGCCTATGAATGAATCGGGTCAACCACAGTCATGCTTGTAGGTCGCATGGTATGATAATGTGAGTATTCTTTAATACTCGAAGTTATTAGGATGAGGCAGGGTGGTGGCTTAGTGGTTAGCACCTCCTCGGTCCGGGTTCGATTCCCGCTTCAGTTCTGCGTGCATGGAGTTTGCATGTTCTCCCTGTGCTTGGTGAGTTTCCCCCCGGGTATTCATGTTTCCTCCCACAGTCCAAAAACATGCATTGAATGGCACCCCATCCAGGGTATACCTTGACACATACCCTAAGCCTCCTGTTAGAGGATCCAGCCCTTCCCGTAACCCTGCATACAGGTTATAGCAGTATAGATGATGAAAGTAAGTGAAAGTGAGTTATGAGGATGTAAATTCTTTAGGCTACAGAGACTTTTGAAAATACCTGAGTGAGATTAGATTTTAGTCGCCGATCCAATATCACAACCAGCCGTCCCTGTGTCAGATGCTCCATCTGCAGAGTATCAGAGGCTGACCCTAGCTTTGGTAAAAACCCAATTCGTGATGGCTGTTTTTGTTGCACGCTGCGTCAGCTTATATTGTCACTTCATAATTGATCGATTGAATTCTGAGAAAAATGTCGCACGCGGTTCTTCGTCTGCCTCCTCTTGGGCAGCTCTCCATTGTTCCGTCTGTAAGATTAATGTGTCACCTTTTATTTGTCTTGCTGACCCTATGTTTTTCTCTCTTCCAGCTCACAATGCTTCTCTGTCGCTAAATTAGATTAGAAAGTGGAGTGGCTTTAAAAGTCACAGCAATCAATCACTGCATGTCCAGTTTTCTCCTCACTCAGTACCTGGCATGTCGAAGCAGCCTCCGTCGTATACCGTTCCTACCTCATCCACACACTTCTTTTGCTCCCTGAAGCATAAATACTCAAGACATCGTCCTTTCAATATCATTATCCTTTGGTTAGCATCCAGCTGAAGAGTTTCCGGAGATAGAGTTACTGGAGCCCACTGCTATTGTGCTGCCGCCACCCTAGGAAATGCTGAGCACCCCCGAACTTGATCCCTGTGCCCTTTCTGGGAGTGGCGTTTAAAAATAACTGCTGGCGGAAGCAGGCACAGAACGGCCAGGTGTGAAAGAGAAAGCGAGAGCCTGGATGACAGGCAAATGGACTGCGCACTTCTCCATCTGTGCACATGCACCACATTTACACATTCTCTCCCGTGCTGATCCTGGGGCAGGCTGAATTTGGGCTGATGTCACCTAGTCAGACTGAAGGCAAGTGCAGGAGGAGGAGGAAGACGAGTCAGTGCTCTGTCACCTGGATGCCTGACTGGGTGAAGGTACATTATTCTGTTCCTGTTATAATACTGGCTTAGAGTGGTGGAGGTATGAAGAGTGCATGTGCAGTAGCTGGGCAAGGCTCAGGTAAGACAGAAGCTTTTATGCAGATTTTGATGTGTGATGTCAACAAACTTTGAGGAGAATAGCGAGTCGATGAAAAAACACTTTGGGTGTGTGTCTGTTTGCCCAACTTGATCAATGCACCTACTGTGTGCTCGTCTTTAGTTGGCACTGGTTTTGTGTCAGTTTGTGGACACTTCTTTAATTTCTGGCAAACTTGTAACTCTCTTTGCATTAAAGCATCTGAAAAGATTTATTACGTTAAATGAAATTTATAGCAGTGAAAAAAATGTTTCTTATTTCAACTAGTTATTCCTTTTCTAATTTTTGTTTTTGAACGTTGTTCAGGTTCAGACTTGTATATGGAAAGGCAACCCTTTGTGCATTTCCCGTTTCCTTGCACGTGTTCTAAGAGAAGGCCAGAATTATTTAATTAACATGATGCTTGCACATACTTTTGAATTTAGTACCCTAGTTTTCCTTTGCAGATGTACCTCATGGTATCGCAGTTGTGAAAACAGTTTCTTCATTTGTTCAATATCTCCATATCGTTATTCCTTCGTTAAGGGGTGGCACCTGATTCGCACATTTAAATTGGCACGAGTGTTTATGCCATTCCTGATACAGTGCTCCCGTGTTTGTCCGGACTTAAGGATACCCTGCATCAAGTGGCTGTTTGGGGCATTTTCTGGGACTTACCATAAAACCTCGCCAGGCATCACGGTGGACATAGTGGTGGGCAATGTGGCCTCGCACTTCCAGGGTTGAGAGTTTGATTCCCGCCCTGGTCCTGTGCGCTGTTTTGTTTGGTGTGTTTGCTTTCCACAGTCCAAAAACATGCAGAGTAGGCTGATTTTTATTTCCAAATTTCCTGCACTGTGTGAGTTTGAGTGATTGTGTGCCCTGTGATGAATTGGCACCCCTTCAGGTTGTACCCCGCCTCATGCCTTAAATCCCCTTGGACAGGCTCCAGGCCTCGCACAACTGTGTACAAGATAAGCGTTATACAGCATGTGAGAGAGAGAGAGAGATAGAGAGAGAGCCTTCCAAATGAAGGCAGATGAGAAGCCTATATGGTGGACGGGCAAACAGTCGAGTACATGCATATGTAATGGTCTATAAAATAGACACCAAGCCTTTTTCCTGCCTTTTCTTTGCGGTCTTTATGGATGGATGGAAGGCACTTACAGTCTCACTCTAAAAATAGCATTTTCAATGTGTATTCACTCCTCACACATACCTCGGCTTAGTGCATTTTTCCTGAGTACTGTCAAGGAAAAAAAAAACAACCTTTTTTCAGTGTCATCACTCTAGCCTTTCTGCAAATGGGAAATAAGTGTTTCTGAGAAAGGTGCTTTTTTGGCTGTCTTTCTCTGGCACACGCAGCTCATGCCTTATCTCAGCGTAAGCACAACCAGGCAGTATTGTTCTTTTTGTCCTTTAGGATCGGATGACTGAGGCTCTGATGATGATGCTGACAGGACAGAGCAGAGTAACCTCCCTTTTCTGAAGGTGATTCAGTGATTCAGTGCTGCTCCTAGTTGTTGTTTTTTTTTTAAAGCTTGCTGATGATGAGGGTGGAGTTTCTGAGCACTGAAACAAACCTAATTGAATACTGAAACTGTTGTTTTTAATCAGGATGTGTATTTTAATAATAGTGGGACTGAGTGTATTCCCAGAGTGTGAGTGCGCTTGCGTGTGATCTTTTATAGCAATGGAATATGTATGAGGTGAGCAGATGAATGTGGTTGTGTTTGTACTCCTGCAGTATGTACTTTCAAAGTGGCTTTCTCTCTAAACAGTTTAGAGATAAATTGAAGATTGTGTACCTCAGGTCATCCTGTAAATCCATGTTCTGGTTGATATATTTATATATATACACACACACACACACACACACACACACACACACACACACACACACACACACACCTTTATATTTATGTATGATGCTGTCTGCTGATAAAATCTGCTGACTCACTGCTGCATTACGATTTATCCATCATACTGCAAAGCCTGCATTTTTTTGTTTTGTTTTGTTTTCCTGTCTCTTTCCCCCCTTCACCTGTGCTAGAAATCTACACACAGGCACACAGTAGCTCATTGCAACAGGAGCTCCTTGTTCATCCTCCATGATGTAGATGGCTCCTTAAACAATTACCCAGAGCACAGCTAAGCTTAGATTTAAGCTGAATTTACCCTGACTGGGCTAAAGTGCTGCCAGTGAATCAACTAAATGTGTCTTAGACTTGACAGTAGGCATTAATAGTATAAAAGTGTCTTCTCAGTAATTTTCCTTCACAGTGAGTGAGAGCAGAACATCTCTTCATTGTGAGGGGAGAGCTATAATGACGTGCCCGGTGAGAACTTGGCTTGAACTGGGCTTTTGCAGTTGAAGTTATCATGTGCAGCTCTTAGCATCAAAATCACCCTGGAACACAATAACTGAAATTTAAATTGGCACATTTGTGATGTGTTTAGGAATTCTGGTCCTAATTTGTAGGTGGTGCCGCAGTATTTTACATTTTCTTGTTACACTCTTTTGTCACAGGAGTAACACAGTCACAGTGGTGTTCCATAGACCTTGCAGTCACATGATTAGATCTTGCAGTCACATGATTAGATGTTGCAGTCACATGACACCCATGACGTCAGTCACTACAAGCAAGCAGCTACTATTAGCCGACATTAGGCTACTATGCATTTCCGTTAAAAATTATGTTCTGTTTCTGAACCCAAATAAATAAATTATTTTATTTATTGTAAATTAATAAATATTACCTGCTAATTATCTAATGCTTTGTCACACAGATAAAAAAGTAACCTAGCAAGTGATAGCTTCAGTTTTGCTGGTTATTTTCACAGACAGTATGTTGTGGTAACTTATTCAAAAGAGAAACAATCATGTAAAAACTGGTGTACTGTAGATGATAATAAGGATATTTACTTGGAAATGTTTTATTTGTTGTCATAATGTGAATGCTTTAGACAGTGTACGAATACAGTATGTGATTTCTCCTGAATTTGTTGCCGCTTGCTACTTAGCAATAGCGCTAGCTCATTTGGTGCTTCTGAAAAAATAAAATGATGCTATGGAATATGCTGTGCTTCAAGCTTTATAATCAATAGGCAACTAACTGCTCTCCATTTTATGCTTTAAATTACATGCTGGGTTCAGGGTGATTGTTTTAAATGCTGCTTTTACATTTGATGCTACTCTGAATAGGGAGTACAATCCCTTGTTCCACACTCCAAGCTGTGCTATACGTACTGCCATAAGCGCCGATCGACTCGCAGTGCTGTGGAAAATATTTGGCCCCTTCCTGAGTGTCTGTCAGACTTAAATGATTGAGCTAATCAAAGAAATTTTCCTATTACACAAAGATAACCTGAGGAAATACAAAATGCAGTTTTTAAAAGATGATTTCATCGATTAAGGTAAAAAGCTGTGCAAACCTATTTGTCCCTATGTGAAAAAGTCATTATAACTTGTTGTGTCACAGCTTGGCAGCAACAACTGCGATCAAGCTTTTGCGATAACTGTCGTTCACATCGCTGTGAAGGAAATGTAAAAAAAAAAAATCAGGGCAAATACTTTTCCACAGCACTGTAATAGCAATTACTAAGGAGACAATATGTTGTTTAAGAAGACATTAAAAACATTATCAGATGGGTTTTCTTGCTGAAAGTGCTTTAGTGACTGGTTTTGTATGTTGATTTCGGCATCTGTAACGTCCCTTTTTAAAAAATCCCACTGGTGTCACTATTAGCAGTGCTTACCCAATGTGAAAATAAAAGTCTCATTTTACAGTTACTCAGTTATTCAGGGAAGACCTTTCCTTTAATAGCTATTGCGCTTTATCCCCATATCCTTTATGTGCTCCTCATGTGACAATAAATACACAGTTCTGATTCACACTGCATCATTCAACTAATCATGTCCACCTCATGTGCCTTTAATCCGCCATGTGAGCTTAATTGAGTTTCAGTGGCAGAAATCCCATGGACAGACCTTATCTCTAATCATGCTGATACTAATGCTGGGATTTCAGTCTCCTGCAGATGATCATAATCTGGTTGCTTAGTTGAGTAATCTGTGAAAAGTCTGTGCATCTCTGTCATGGGGCAAGTTTTTTTTTTCTGTTAAATGGTCAGTAGAACAGAATTTGCATCTAATTTTAGTGACAGGGGGCAAAACACCTGCTCTTCTTTCAGCATGTTTGCTCTAAATTCCCTCCTCAGAGATTAATGAGTCTTGGAGGCTTCTTTGTATAGTGCCTTATTCGAGGGCTAATAATTTTGAGGATTTGAGGAAAACAGCATCCTGTCCATTTTTCGTAATGAAGATGGAATTTTGGGTCCCTAAGAACAAAATACATGGTGGTTTCAATGCAAATAGAAAATCTCAGAAATGTGAGAATTAAACTGATTACAGCTGATTAAATATGAAACTGGTTTTGTACGTTGTTTTCGGCATCTTGCAACTAATATGTCTTTTGGGACCATGATGGACAGATGTCATGATGTCAGATGCAAATAGTCTATAGGAGATCATAATTTTATTAATCATTTGAAAATATGAATTGCTAGTTTTTTTTTTACTAAATTAAATAAATGTATGTGCACAGTTGAAATACATAAGCACTGTACAGGGTGGGTGAAAAGTAACTAGGAATTAAAGATTGTTAATAAAGTTCATATTTATAATACAAATTTATTAAAACAAATTGTACATGTACTTTATTACATAGTACAATGAAAGCATGTCTTTAAATTTCAACGTGGGCACCGTTGAAATTTATAAAGATATGGTTGGCTTTCTTGTCAACCAGTTTCCTCAAATGGAAGGAAGTCATTTGCTGAGAACCTCCTGAATCCGTGCCTCCAAGTCCTCCGGTGGCCTCTAGAAGTCCAGAGCTCATTCCATTTGATTTTGATCTGTGGGGCTACGCAAAGGAGGAGGTGTACAGGACAAAGCTGCGCACAATGGAGGACTTGGAGGCAGTACATGTGTTTGTACATTTTAAATAAATTTGTATTAGAAATATGAACTTTAATTTGGAACTTTATTTTACCAATTTTTACCAGGCCTAGTTACTTTTCACCCACCTTGCATGCTGTACATTTTCAGGAATTATTGCTAAGCATACAAACTGAAGCAGTCAAGATTTATATTCAAGTAAAATTTATATTCAAGTAAACTGTACCAACTCATGAGGTGGACTTTCATTACCAGACATTTCTTGTGTAAATGTTACCCTTTATGAATTAACTCCCCAGTAGGAATTTATGGTCATCAATACATTGCAGTGGCAATGTTGCAGACATTGGGAAAATAATAATATTAGGTTGCTTTTGAGAGTTAGAATTACTTTGATGAAATGTCAAAACAATATGGATACCCAACCGATGGAGTCGTTCTGAGGATTTCTGGCCACTTAGGAGTGATTTCATTCTATTAAAGTCCATTGGTTGGATATTAATATTGCGTTGCAGTGAATTTGAACAAATCAAACTACTACAAAAAATGCACTAAAACAAATTCTGCTCTACATCTGTAGACCTGGACAGATTTTTATACTTCAATTTGTTCATAAAAGTAGAAGCTCAGTCTCTCCCTCATGACCATGATGCTTTTGGAGACACTCTTGTTCCTGTTCTTCCTGAAAACCAGACCAGTGAAGGAGTAATGAATAATGTAAGGTACCCATCTCCAGCCAGCCTGCCAGAATGGCGTATTAGCACTGTAGCACACAAGACGAATAATGGAGAGAAAATAAAGGTAGTGGATGGTGGGAAAGTGCCAAGAGTCGTCAAAGTAACCTGCCTGAGTACTCATCTCTTGCACACCCCCACAGAAACAGACTCACACAGCTCTTGTATACAGACATTATTTCTTTAACTACCTTAATACAAATACCTCTTTTTTGTTTAGATTTAATACCTGTGCCTTAGTGCAAGTAAACCAAGACTGTACTGTAAATCAAAGCTTTTTTTTTTTTGTCTCCCTCTTTGTCTGTTCCTTCTGCATGCAGGTCTTGAAGCCTGTAATGACTCAGGATGTCACTCAGGGTTTGGGCAACAGGAGGCTCATCAGCTTTTCCCTGTCAGGTAGGTTAACTTTAAGACCTTTTTTTTTTTTATCTAACAATTGCGAAAATATTTTTGTTAATCTTGAATAAAAAATTTATTATATATACAGTACAGACCAAAAGTTTGGACACACCTTCTCATTCAAAGAGTTTTCTTTATTGTGTTCTTTATTGTGTTCTTTAGCCCAAACGAGTCTCTTCTGCTTGTTGCCTGTCCTTAGCAGTGGTTTCCTAGCAGATATTCTACCATGAAGGCCTGATTCACATAGTCTCCTCTTAACAGTTGTTCTAGAGACGTGTCTGCTGCTAGAACTCTGTGTGGCATTGACCTGCTCTCTGATCTGAGCTGCTGTTAACCTGCAATTTCTGAGGCTGGTGACTCGGATGAACTTATCCTCCACAGCAGAGGCATACTCTTGGTCTTCCTTTCCTGGTGCGGTTCGCATGTGAGCCAGTTTCCTTGTAGCGCTTGATGGTTTTTGTGACTGCACTTGGGGACACTTTCAAAGTTTTCCCAATTTTTCGGACTGACTGACCTTCATTTCTTAAAGTAATGATGGCCACTCGTTTTTCTTTACTTAGCTGCTTTTTTTCTTGCCATAAT
>JAAGKR010004332.1:4758-62434 GCA_011419295.1 Clarias macrocephalus | reverse complement strand
TATCAGCTCTGTGGGAATTGAAGGGGTTGCTCAACGAAATTATTTCACTCCTCAGTTAACTGTAACATATCCTTCAGACAAGGGAATTCATTTCTCTCACTGTTTTGTCTGTATGCCTGATTGTCCTTTTAATCTGTTAGTATGCGATTTAATGAGCAGATTACACATGTCCTTGACTTTTTCCGGCTCGAAACTCACTGTTGAAGTGCCCGATTCAGTTCCTTTCTACCACCCCACAAATATGCATGTAAATAATTGCTTCATCTCTTCACAGAACAGCTCTCTTCCTGCTGCCCTTGAATGTTTGCCGAGCAGTCTGTGGGCTGAACACAAGGATGAGGTGGGGTTAGTATACTGCGTTCCTTATGAGGCTAAATTGAAACACTCACAACCTGTGTACATCAACCAATATCCACCTCGGGAATCAATGAGATTTTAAGCTCACTGCTCAAGCAGGGTGTCGTTAAAACATGTGTAAGTTCTTACAACACACCTGTTAATCCAGTACCGAAAACCTGATGGTACGTGGAGATTTACACAAGATTTGAGAAAAATAAATGACATAATTATCCCTGTTGCACCTGTTGTGCTGTCCATTGTCTCCTCTATACCTTGTCATCATTCGCATTTCTCTGTTATTGACCTTTGCTCTGCCTTCTTCAGTGTTCCTGTGGAAGAGCAGACACAGCCATTGTTCACCTTCACCAACAGGGGGG
This sequence comes from Clarias macrocephalus, assembly GCA_011419295.1. Classification (NCBI taxonomy): domain Eukaryota; kingdom Metazoa; phylum Chordata; class Actinopteri; order Siluriformes; family Clariidae; genus Clarias; species Clarias macrocephalus. The sequence continues at coordinate 61,718 of JAAGKR010004332.1, read as the reverse complement.
CGACAGTTCACCTGGTCTCGTCTTCCGCAGGGTTTTATTGACTTGCCAGCTGTTTTTTTTTCAGCTGTAGTAAGAGATGCACTTGGTGATCTGACTGTCCGCACTGATTCTGTTGTCCTATTGTACGCAGATGATTTACTGGTGTCCACTGCTTCGTCTGCTGTCTGCGAAGAAGCCACCATTTGTCTCCTAAAACACCTGGCACAGAAGGGTTTCAAGGTATCAAAGACTAAGTTACAGTTTTGCAAAGACACTGTAAAATACCCGTGTTTTGAACTCTCCCAAGGCCAAAGACGGCTCTCAAAGGAGCGAATCCAGGTTATTCTCGACACTAAACGTCCCAGCACTAAACATGCCCTCATGGCTTTTCTGGGACTGGTCAACTACTGTCGTCAGTGGATTCCTGACTGCTCATTCTATGACAAAAGCATCAGGACAGCCATCTCACACAATGATCTGCTCCAACAGCCTCTGACATGGACTGCTGACATGATTGAGGCATACAAAGAACTGAAAAAGGCCCTATGCTCCGCTCCAGCGCTGGGCCTGCCTAACTATGAAAAACGGTTCCATCTATACACCTGTGAGCACGGGGGCACCGCTTCTGCTTTGTTGGCACAGGAGCATGGGGTGGGGGGGGGGGGGGATGAGACCATGTGCTTTCTTATCTAAAACTTTAGATGCTGTGGCACAAGGTTTGTCTGCCTGTCTCAGGGCTGTGGCTGCCTGTGCAGTGATGGTTCAAGATGCTGAGAAAATGGTCCTCTCTTATCCTTTGATTTTGTATTCTCCACATCAGATGAAACAAGTGCTACAGAACCTTCAAACACAACACATCATGGCTCAGAGACGGTCTGGGCATGAGATTATCCTTTGTTCTACAAGTAACTTAGAGATAAAATCCACCTCTTTTTTTTTTTTTTGGATTTTTCCCAGATTTTCTCCCTAATTTAGTCGTGTCCAATTCCTCCCCGTCACTAGGGGGCTCCCACATTAAGGCTACTACTACCACTCAGCCGAGAGGGCCGAAGACTATCACGTGTTACCACGTGACGCCAGCCGACCGCATCTTTTCGAACTGCTCGCTTGCGCACCGTTGGGGGCGGCGTAACACTCTGAGGACAGCGCTATCCGCTCCCTCCGTTGCGCGAGCTCACAGACGCCCCTGACTGGCTGTAGAGCCTTGATTAATGTGGAAGCACTAAGTACCTCTCATCCCTCCCCTCTGAGAGAGCTCGGCCAATCAGCTCTCTCTAGAGATCCGGCTGCGAGAGGTTACAGCAACACCTAGGATTCGAACTAGCTATCTCCGGATGACAGGGCGAGCGCTTTTACCACTGCGCCACTCGGAGGCCCCACCTCTTCTTTTGACACCCTCGGACATGCTCTGGCGCGCTTGATCAATGCACAGGACGACACGCTGATAGACACAGATCATGACTGTTGCTCAGAGATTGTTCACTCCACTAGTTTACGTCCTGATCTCTTCTGCCCCGTTAACAACTGGTGACAGTCTGTTTGTAGATGGTTCCTGTTCAAAACCGTATGACATGAAATTTCTCTGTGGTTATGCTGTGTTTCGTTCTGCTGAGGGTAAGCCTATTTCTCATTCTTCTCTTGTGCGGAATTTATTAAACGCATGCCATCTTCCTAGTACTCTCGCTATTGTAAAAACTAAGGCTCATTCCTCTGGTGATTCTACGGAAGTACGAGGTAATTCGCTAGCTGACCGAATTGCTAAAGAAGCAGCCCGAAAACAGATTTTCTTTCCTGACTCTGATTCTGATCTGATCAGAGATAGGAAAGAAAGAAGATATTTGACCAGAATCTGGTCTTCTGAGATAATTCTGATCATTGAGATAGGAATTTTGGGTTTTCATGAGCTGTATGCCAAAATCATCAATATTAAAACAATAAAAGGCTTGAACTACTTCAAGCTGTGTGTAATGAATCTAAAATATATGAATCTAAAATATATATAGTCTCATGTTTATCAGTACATTACAGAAAATAATGAACTTTATCAGAATATGCTAATTTTTTGAGAAGGACCAGTACAACAAAACACAAATAAATACTTGTGTACTAAGCTCTGCCTTTTGTGACATGGAAGCGTACGCCGATTTGTGAGTAATCTGAGTATATAGGTGTGAACAGCTGAGAAATCAGTAGGAGTCCTGGGGAAAACCTGGTGTCACCTAATCCCAGTGTCAATAGGTCTTATATATTCATGAAGTATTGTGGATTATTCAGAGAAACAGAAGCTCTGCTGAAAAAAGTTAGGCACATCAACCACTTTACCCCAGGTCAAAGGCCTTTCTGAGTGTTTTAATTTAGTTGTAACATAACAGATATACAAACCAAACAAACAGTGTGCACGGAATACTAAACCTAAACCGGGCGAGCAGAAAACTGCCCCACCCAAGTGAAAATAGCATATTCAGAGAATAGAGGTTGTGTGCGGACAACTGAACTTCTATTGATGTTAAAATTGGCATTGTTACGATTTTTCAGAGGTGGAAAGAGTAAATAAACTTTTGTACTCAAGTAAAAGTACTGTTACTTCAGTGAAATTTTACTGAAGTACAGTGGAACCTTGGATTGCAAGTAACGTGGTATACGAGTGTTCCACAAGATGAGCAAATATTTTTAATAAATTTTGATTTAAAAAACAAGCAAGTGTTGGTTTTTGAGTGCCGAGTATCATGTATCACGCATAGGCCTCTTATTTTGACACCGAGCATCACTATTGCGCTGCAGAATTGTGGGTAATCGTCTACGCTGCTCCCCTGGTCTTAGTGCTCGTCTCTTACTGGTATAATCAACATCTCCCTCTGTGTTTTAGCGTCTCCCATGTGTGTGCGCGCACGTAATATGTAATGTGTATTTGTATGTGTGCGCGCGTGTGGAATTAGCCCCTCGCCTCGTCTTAAACAGCAAAACTCCTTCTTCCTCCCCCCACCTCGCTTTTTAAGTTTCACAACTAACATACACAATGCAAACACTGTTTTAACGGGAAAAAATAATTCTCTCTAATGATACTCACGTGACCATAACAAATGAACCAGCACCTTACCTTTGAAAAGAATCGCGACAGGGCTGAGTTTTCTGTGATAATAAAGCGCGTGTGCGCATGTGTGTGTCGGTATCAAACTACGTGTGCGCACACACACAAAGTACACATGAGAAAAGTGCGTGTGTGTGGGGCACAGTGTCAAATTACGCACGCACACACAAGAGAGAGGGAAATGTTGATTATACCAGTAAGAGACGAGCACTAAGACGCAGCAGGAGAGACGATTACCCATAATTCCCGCACCGCAAGAGAGAGAAAAATCATTGGCTCAGTTGTGATCACATGCCGCTCGGTGTCAAAATAAGAGTTGCATGCGTGATACTCGGCACTCGTAAACTAATACTTGCTCGGTTTCGATTAAAAATTTATTAAAAATCTTTGCTCGGTTTGCGGAACACTCGTAAACCATGTTACTCTCAATCCGAGGTTCCACTGTAATTATTATGTATTTATTTTTTTGGGCTGTGGAACGAATAATTTGAGTTTTCATTATAAAACCACATACACACTCTCAAACAACTAGGATCAGAAAAAAAGTGTATTTTAGAAGCTAAATAACCTGCAAAAAAAAAATGACAAAACACAAACAAAAATACAGATACCATCCCTGACTCCCTAAATTAATAAAAGTGAATAAATTCCTTCTTGCCAAATAAATGGCAGCCACACAAAAAGTCAAACCAGAATACACAATCAAATATCAAAATGCCAAGATCGCAATCCAAAAATAATTCCTCTCCAAAACAACTAACAATTCGCCTACATGCCTCCTCTTTCCCCCATCTCTCTCCGGTTTATATATGGTTGCGCTGATTGATGAAGTCACTCTCAGGGCAGAAGCAACAGTGTGGAAAGTCAGGTAGATGCCGATGTAGGGACAGTCAGAAAACCTGGAGTGGAGTCTGGAGTGGCGCGTGACCACACACACGAGCGCAACAAAGCATTTATAGAAAGCATAATATTTTTTATTACTTTTCATTTTCATTCATTTTTTTACTTAGTAGTTAATATAATTAAAAATGTAGTGAAGTACAATATTTCAAACAAATCATAATTCAGTAAAAGTAAAATTACAGTTTTTCAAAACTACTTTTAAAAGGAGAAGTACACAAAAAACTACTCAATTACAGTGCGTGAGTAAATGTAATTCGTTACTTTCCACCTCTGCCATTTTTTAATCCCTGGAATGGAAGAGACTGAGATTTTCCTCATCGTTATATTGTTTCTAATCTCTCTATACACAACCCATGTTTTTTTATGCTATTTTACAGATGGAATACATTTTCCTTGGTGTTTTTTTAAATAATCTTTTTATATTTTACAAAAATGGACCAGCAAAGAATAAACCATCTGTTGGGTCAAAATAACCCAACCAGGTGTTCATTTGTAAATGACTCACTACATCTCTCTTGACCCAGCATGAGCCACCCAACAATGTGCTTACAGAAACACCACAGCATTTTTTAGTGTATCTTGAGTTATTCTAATGTTTTTATTTTAATGTTTTTAAAGTCTATTTTTCTAGTTATTTCTATATTTAAAGTTTGATGTCTTTAAATGTATTTTTTTTAAATAACAATAAACATACACTATATAACAGTTAATTCTTTGTACAAATAAAACTGTCAGCTAGTGAACTTGATCGTCTGTCTAAACAAAATTTAACCAATGTTTTATTTTTGTTTTGTTTTTTTTACTCATTATTGTACATTAAATGTGAATAGCTCTGGTTCAGATTTTTCATATTTGTGTTATAAAGTACTCAGATGTGGAAATTATCATCACTGTAGTATTTCTTCTATACAACATATAGTTATGACAATATGGCGAATGAAAATGTCACTTTGCGCCACCTGGCGGTTATTTCACGAATGACCTTGAAATGCAACAGATTTATTTTGGCCACCGTCGTAAATATTTTTGGTATGCAACAAACAGGCTTCAAATTTCACCAATTCTACTGCAGAAATATAACCTATATAAATTACTGCATTCACACAGACGACCTCACTTCGGAATGTGAAAACAACATGGACACTCGAATTATTACAAAGATTAGCTGAATTTGTATTATTAGAGCTTTCCAACATGCTTTCACATGCAGTGAGGGTGATGATGCTCATGTCCATTTCTGAGAACAAGAGGACAAATATTTCAATCGATCTCTCAAGCATTTAAGTGGCACCAAAGTGAGCCACCAAAATCTGCATTTTGGTTCAGTTCTAGTACATACCAGTTATATACCTACCGGCCCCATATTGGCACTGGGTTTCGGTATCCAACCCTACAATAAATGGAAAGTTTTTATATCCAAATATTAATAAGAATCATAAATGTGCTAACTATTATTTTGTCCAGTTACTTTGGAGCCTATAAAGATGTGTCCATTAAGAATGTGTGCTTTTTGCCACGAAAGGCTGCAGTTCATCTCACGCAGTGCCGCGGAATCCCACAAGCACATTTAAGAATTTAAATAAATGTGTTGTGCTTCACTGAATACCCGTCAGATGGCGCATGGAAGGAATTTATCTAAAAGCCAGACCAAGTACAACGAAGAAATGTGTATAATTAGTTATCCTAAAACAATATTGTTTCCAATGCTGAAGCAAACATGAATTTTACCTTCACGACGAATGTGTGTAAATGTGCTTCATATTATGTTCATAATAATGAAATAAGATGTCCTAAATCATGCTTTCAAATTCATAATAAAAAGTTTTTTTTTTTTATAGTTTTTGTAATGTCTTCACAGGGACAAAAACAATGAAAGACATGACAATGCCTCGGTTTAAATGGTCTTAAAAATTAATTTAGTTTTCTGATAGTAGGCTATCTGATAGTGTTAACTATGCAAATGTCCTGATATGTCAACATATCGTTAAAACGTAAAAATGTGTCGACATTGAGCACCATCAACAGACATGAATAAGCAAATAAAATCTATATTTTTAAGTAAATATTCTTATATGCACACAAAGTGCTTCAGGCTTTTTATAATACTAATCATGCTTTTCGCTGTTTGTGTCCAGCATTGAATAATTATTTCATCCATTATTTGACCACGGCTGGAAATAATAGCTGGAATAGCCCAGAAATGGAATAAACACAAAAATATAGATATATCGCTAGATAAACGCTGGCTTTTCCAACACGACAGGGCACTCCAATGTGAGCCGTTTTATTCAAGTCATAATGTAATATATTTTTGCTATGTAGTAATTTTTGGTGTGCATGAGAATTGCATTTCATATGAATGTAAAATATGAGAGTCGCGCACAAACACACACAGACTCTCCATGCACACACACCTATGAGATGCGCAGAACACACACACAAACTCTCCGTGCATACACACCTATGAGATGCACGCACTCGGTCTTGTTAATTCATTTTAAACCCCTCAATTCTGCCAATTCCCCCATCAGCGAAACCAGTTTGATAACTTCACACCTATCATGAATGAAAGATGAAAAAAGGGATTACAGTAACTGGGGGTTTCTGCTGGTGTTCACCTCTGAGCGCGCTGTCGCGTTGTATTCAGCGAGTAGCCTATATATTTGTTTGTTGCATACTCTGGGGGATATTGTACATGTCTGCAGTTTTATCAATAAATCTGTTCATATCTGTGCACGCGTTTATCAGCCTTTTGATCAACGGCACTCACTTTCACTTTGCAAAAGGCAGTGTTTATTGTTTACTGTATATTTAAAGCGCATATACACACATTCAACATGAAAGATCTATTGTAAAACAAAAACAATCATGTTTGCTTCAGCATTGGAGACAATATTTTTTTAGCATAACTTTATTAATAATTATACACTTTCGTATTCTTTGTTGTACTTCGTCTTTTTGCACACACGCGGGCATCTTTAAACTTGAACAGAAAATAATAGTGGGCTGGTAGGCACGTTATTTTTCATATAAATTAAATGGCTGAATGAAGTTAAATATACACAATAAATTAATAATTGCATTTGCTTTACATTTGTGCACTCATGGAAATAGATTTTTACAACATTACATGCAGTTTGCAATTGTACTTTTAAAATGTAACCTACATATCTACAGTATAAGCATATTTAACTACTTCAGCAGTGAATGAGAAATTTGGTCTGGCTTTTAGATAAAGTCCTTATTATTTAATTAATTCTCTTATTATAAATATAATTTTTATTCTCCATATTCTAGTTTAATATAGTCCTTCAGACTATCCTTCAGGCATTGTGTCAGGAGATTCTGCTGAATATCTTCTCACCTTTCATTCACGATAGGTGTGAATTTGGTTAGCAATAGTGCGCTGTTGGCAAATACTGTAGGGTGAATTTACAAGACAGAGCGGAGGTTTCTGCCTAAAATTGATTTCCCCAGCAACACATAAAAGAGATTTGAAAATAAATGTTTAATGATAGCAATTAAATCAGCCTTTTTATTTACTGTATGGACAGTTGCATTATGCTTTCTCTGGAGAAACAAACCTGGTAGATTGTCTTGAAAGTCTTGAGCAGTGGAGGACTGGCCATCTGGAGCACCATGAAACATTTATTGAAATGCAATTCTTATGCACACAAAAAATGAACTACACAGCAAAAATGTGTTATATTATATTATGACTTGAATAAATCGGCTCACATCGGAGTGCACTGTCGTGTTAGAAAAGCCAGCGTTTATCTAGCGAGTAGCCTATATATTTGTGTTTGTTGCATTTCTGGGGGCGTATGTCTGCAGTTTTACTATATTTAAATATAGTTAAACTATATTTTTTATATTGCTCTTTGTCAGGGTAGATTGTTCAGTGACAAGCCCATAAATTACCATGTACTGTAAAACAGGTACATCTGTATGAATAAACCAAGATGCGTGTTTCTTTGCTCCACCCCCGTGAAAACGGCGAATTCAGGGAAAGGCTCCCCCGCGAGAAGTTGTGTGGGGACCACTCAGCTTCTACAGATTGTAAAATTGACATTGTTACAGTTTTTTAATCCCTACAATGGCAGAGTCAGAGAATTTCTTTACCATAACCTTGGTATCATTTTTAATATATACACAACCTATGATTTCTTCATGCTATTTTACAAATGGAATATGTTTTATGTTACACTCTAAAAACTGCTGGGTTATTTTATTTGACCCAACCAGTGGTAAATTAACACTCTTGCTGGGCTGAAACATTCCGTTTGATTTAGTACATGGGACCATTCTGTGTTCAAAAAAATCCCAAAATGTACACAACTTCACATAATGTAAATACAGTAGATTGGCTGTTAGAAATACCCCAAACTAAATTAATCCGCTGTTTTAACCACTGCAGAGATAGTTAGTCAGCGGTAGTTTTCAGAAGTTTGTTCCGAGGTGTGCCTGCGTTGGGCGAGTACATGAGCTCAGAGCGCCTGGGGATTGTCTGGAGATCAAATCTCCGAAAACAGCGAAAATTGCAGTGCTTCTAGATAAAACATAATAGACCTGTCCATAAATAAAAACTAATATTTAGGCCTATACCCGAAATTTCACTTAAATATTACAGATTAAAACAAGGAAAGAAGACGCGCTGAGGTTCAGTTCATTTTGATAAAAGGTCTAGGAAGGGAACGGAGACATTTCTTTTTCAGTTTTTTGCCCTGAGTTTAATCATGTAGTACTTTTAGTATTCAGAGCAAAAGCAACCCACCAGTGTTATTAAAGTACCTGAAATAACCCAGAATTTTGATCCAACATAAACAACCCAACGATGTGTTTACAGAAACCCAGCATTTTTTAGAGTGCACTACAGTACTACTAATAATAATGAATGTAGAAAGCGCAGTCAGAGCCCAGGGATTCTGCGTGCTGTCGCATTGTTTCAGCGAGGAGCATAAATAGCGCATGCACAATTCATTTTCACTTTGCAAAAGGCAGTGTTTACTGTCTAGTGTATATTTAAAGCACATATACACAATAAAACAATATTGTTTTAGGCTAACTTAGCAACTTTGTTGTACATCGTCTTTTTGCACACTTGCGGGCGCATTATAATAATTATAATAATAATAACAACAACAACAATAAATTCACAGCACTACTAATAATAATAATAATGGAGAAAGCACAATCAAAGAAGAATCATCATTAAAAGAGAGAAGAAAATGAAGAATAAATACATATCAGTATTTACAGTTTGAGCTCGACACGCTTATGAGCTCTGACGCTTGCTGTCAATGGGCGCCTAAGAGAGATTACCTGTAGGGGGGCAGTCATGTTTCAATCTGAGGTATTGTGTGTCTACTGAAGCCGAAAATGTGTTAATGTACATCATGTTCACAACTTCAAAAGATCCCTTTTCTCGAAACGTCCGTTCTGAACGGCCATATTTATAATTATTGAGACTGTGCAAAACATTTTTGTAATCCCTAAACAGATGAATTAGTTTTTTGTGGATGTTAATGCTGTTGAGTTAAAGCTGAAAGTCTCTACATCAACCAACTACTTTAGTAATTATACTAATGTAGACTATATCTACATTAGTCTATACATCAAGCAACTACATTATTTTACTGACCAAATACTTATAGACCTAATGGTACCACACCATGCTTTTTCAGATTAGAAGGATTTAATTCTCAGAACCATTCCCATAAGCACTTCTCAAACTTCTGCTTCCAGAATTCGTTAAATCAGACATGCCTTGTGTGATTACTTGTTATCGGATCACTTGTAATGGTGGCTGTGGTGAGAAAGTACAGAGCAGTAGCAACCATTACAAGTACTCATTAATACCAGTAAGTACTTGGGTACAAATTATTAAAATATTACTGAAAATTTTCAAGAAACAAAATTTAAAAACTATTTTAAACAAAATTAAAACAAAAATTTAATAGTCAATATTTTGACATGCTTTTTGTCTGTGTGGATGTGCATGCATGTGTGCATTTATGTGTATTTAATATGTCTGAAATAAAGCTTTAACTGACCTGATCAAGGACAGCGTCCAGGGTGCTTAATAACAAGAAGCCACGGCCTTGGACCAGATACTCTCCCAGTGCCACCATGTGACTCTCCTCTTCTTTCTCCTCTGTGTGGGCCTCTGTTCGCTGAGCCACAACACTACACAGCTGGTGAACATCAGTCAGAAATTCTCTAGCCAGAGTGTTACTGGCACCAACCATGTCTGAGCTATAATGAGAGAAGCATAAATGGATAAACAAGCAGATAAAAATCACAGAAGTGAAATAATTCACACCCGTGTGAGGTGAAACAGCCTGAGGCAAAGGAAAAATATATTTTTTAATTAATCCACATTCCAAAGTATTTTATTACTGTTACACTGCATATATTTGCCACATTAGAATGTTTTATTCATTAAGAATTGAAACAATTTTTTAAATAGTTTGGAACATTGCTTTAAAATCATATTTGCCCCTTTTTAATTTAGCCATTTTTTGCATATTTGTGACACTTCAAATTTGATTGATGATCCAAATTATTGAACATTACACAAATATAACCTGAGTAAATGCAAAATGCAGTTTTTAAATGATGATTACACTTATTAAGGGAGAAAAGCTGTCCAAACGTGCCACCCTTGGCGGCAACAACTGCAATCAAGTGTTAGCAATAACTGGCAATGAGTCTTTCGCATTGCTGTGGAGGAATCTCTTATTTTCAGAATTGTTTTAATTGAACCACATTGGGGGGTTTTCAAGCATGAATGGCTGTTTTAAAGTAACCTAAATCAGATTTAAGTCCGGACTTTGACTTGGCCACTCCAAATGTCTCCTCTTAAATCCACTCCTTTCCACTCCTAACTTAGTTTTTAATTTTTTTATTTTCAGCCATTCTTCAGACTTGCTGGTGTGTTTCGGGTGATTGTACTGCTGCATATCCCAAATGTGCTTAGGATTTTCTGGTAGAACACGGAATTCAAGGTTCCATTCATTATGGCAAGTCATCCAGCTCCTGAAGCTGCAAAGCAGCCCCAGACCATCACACTACCATCACCATGTTTGACTGTCGGTATAATGTTCTTTTTCATGAAATGGTGTGTTAGTTTTACGGCAGATGTATCAGGACTCAGACCTTCCAAAAAACTTCTCTGTCGCATCAGTCCACAGAAGAAGAAAGGCAAAAAGACAAATATGCAGATATATACATATACAAATATGGGGATAATGCAGATGTTTTTGGCAAATGTGGCAAAAGCCACATATTATATTACGTTTGTACTATGTCTATTATTTTTGGTAAGCAATGCTTACATTTTGATTCGACTTCCGGGTTGGACATCGATAAGATGGCAGCATAGAGCTATCGCTCCTGCTTAGTGAGGCTTTGAAAACACCCCAAAAACATTTAAATAGAAATTTAAGTGAGATATTTAATTCAAATAAAAGGGGAGAAACATGGAAACTAGGTGCAAAACTAAGAAAGTGTTGCAGCCTGCAGAAATACATGAAGATGAATCGGCGTGCTCTCTCCCAGGCTCACAAACAAGCGGCCAAATGGGAGACGCAGCGAATTCCACAGTAGAGACTGTTGACTTGAGCGTCATTCTTAGAGAATTAAGGGACTTTCGTCGGGATAACAAAACCCAACTGGAGGACATTAAAGCTGAAATTTCTAATACTAAAGCTAGACTAGAGGAGGCAGAAGGTAGAATTGTGACGGTAGAAGAGAGGATTCAAAATGTCGAAAGGGTACTCACAGACGTGTTTAAGTCACACACCAGAATTGTAGAGAAACTTGTGGAGATGGAGGGTTGTTGTAGGCGGAATAATCTCAGAATATACGGAGTACCCGAAGGTGCCAAAAAAGACTCGCCGACAATGAACCATTTTCTAAAAAAATTCCTTAAAGAAAATCTAACTCTTCCCGAGGGCATATCCCTTCAAATGGAACGTGCACACAGAGCGTTTGGCAAACCACCACCGGCAGACGTTCCGCCATGATCAATAGTGGTTAACTTTCAAAGTTTCACAACCAAAGAACTGATACTTCGACAGGCATGGCAGATGAGAGGATTCTCCTGGCAAGGAAAGTGGATCAGCTTTGATAATGATTATGCCCCAGAGTTGCTGCAGATGAGAAGAGGATATAAAGAGATATGCAAGGTGTTGAAAGACAATGAAGTAAAATTTAGGACCCTGTATCCGGCCCGCTTGAAAGTGCTTTACGAGGATGGAGTCAAGATATATAACACGGTTGAGGAGGCAACACAGGATATGACAAAGAGAGGACTCTCCGTGCAGCCGATTAGCCACCCAAACACCTTTATGGAACGGATTCAGAGAATGTCATGGCAGAGGAACACCAGGAGCACAGATAAGCAACAGAGAGGACCACCATCATTCAAAGAGAAACTGCAAACCTTTTGAAGAGTTGACGCGCGTTTGACGTCGTCATAAGTTTCGCACAAACGCGTCTCTTCATGAAAGCAGAGTATAAGTGGAGGTGCTGTGAGATTGCCGCGATGTTTTGACGCGCTCGACGAACGGCGAAAGTATTTAAGATTGTAGTTTAGTTTATTTATATAGCACATTTACTACAGCCACAAGACTGACCAAAGTGCTGTACATCCACATAAACATCATAAAAGAATACAAGTACACAACTACAGCCTAAGAAAAAGGGAAAATAAAATAAAATAAATTAATAAATAAACACAAAAGCTTAATAAGGACAGTAAAGCCTAGTAGGCCAGTGAAAACAAGTGGGTTTTTAAAGGGGATTTGAAAGAAGTCAGACTAGGAGCCATGCGGATATCAATTGGCAAGCCATTCCAAAGACAAGGCCCAATTACTGAAAAAGCACGGTCAAATCTACGCTTAAGTCTGCAGTGTGGAATTAAAAGGAGGTTCTGGTCACAGGATCTCAAATTCTCAGCGGAGTGTGTTCGTGCAGCAGTTCAGATAAGTAGATGGGCGCTTGATGGTGTAGCAATTTGCAAACAAATAGTAAAATTTTAAAGTGTATTCTGAAGTGAACAGGTAACCAATGAAGGGCCTTCAAAAGCGGAGTCACATGATCCCTTTTTTTCTTTTTCAAGAGAAATTTAGCAGCGGCGTTCTGAACCAGTTGAAGATGGGTGATTTGGGATTTAGAGATACCAAAATAAAGAGAATTGCAATAGTCGAGGCGAGATGTAATGAAAGCATGAATCGCCATCTCCAGAGTCTTATAAGTGAGTAAAGGTTTGATTTTTGCAAGAGTACGGAGCTGATAAAAACTAGATCCAATCACGGTAGAGATTTGTTTATCAAATTTTAAAGTGTCATCTAGCAGGAAACCTAAGTTCCGAACCTGTGAGGACCTAAAGGCTGTTAGAGGACCCAGATCAAAATCAGGAACCATGTGTTCCGAAGAGCCGAAGACTATCACCTCAGTTTTCTTTTCATTAAGGGATAGGAAGTTATGAGATAACCAAGATTTAACTTCATCTAAACATGCTAACAAAGCAGTCATGGCCAAGCCATCATTTTTGTTAAAAGGTAAATAAATTTGTGTCATCAGCGTAAAAGTGGAAGGATACCCCATGCTTCATAAAAATGGAGCCCAGTGGCAGCATGTACAATGAAAATAGAGTAGGAGCCAATACAGAGCCTTGTGGAAGACCACAGGGAAAAGAAGAAGTCGGCGAGGAGAAATCTCCTATCCTAACCACATTTTCTGTCAGATAAAAATGACAAACCATTTTAAGACTATGCCAGAGAGACCTTATGAAGAGAGATCCAGCAGATCAGCACGAGACAACGATATGACGCAACCAAACCTGATACTGTTACATGATTGGCTGTTAGCGTATTACTCATTACATTGCTAGGTTACCAGAGAGCGAGTGCCTTTATTAATGCAAACAAACTAGCTTCGCAACTCCTGTTTTCTTCAGACAAAGAATAAAACATATCGAACGTTTTATCGAACACTTTTTTTATTGATATCGATCACGTGCCTATCGCAATATATATCGTTATTGTTTTATCGCCCAGCTCTAAGTTGTAATAAGCATTAGATTCATCAACACACATGATCGCTAGTAAAAATTTAAATACTGCATTTATGGGGTGTCAGAAATGATCGAAAAAATTAATTATTTCCATAATTAGAAAAATCTTGAGGACTTCGGAAAGCTTTGATAATACAAATCGATAACATTGTTGCAGTAATGTTACTGGCCATTTTATTTTTGTATATTAAAAGTTTATTAGATTAGATAAAAAAAAATTAAAAGCACAAATCATCAGGAAATGAGACCATCCGAAATGCGCGTGAATGCAGCAACTAATGTTACACTTGCTCTGATGGCAGCAGGTGGTCTACCGCTTCTTGCTATCTTAACTTGCTAAATTTAACAATTTTCATTAAAATGCCTAAAACTAAACAGTCGAAAGTGTGGCTATATAAGAAAGGAAAGCGGGAAACACGTCAAATCTAATGAAACATTTGAGGGCACACGGAATAAACTTAAAAGCAGAGGAATGCACCGTGTTTGACAGCTTGCAGACAACAGCTGGCACTATTGCTGTGGATGACCCCAGCCCCAGTCATACCAACCGTAGCAAAAAGCAGCCCACCGATTATGATGACGACAGCAGCCTTTCCGCAGGTTAGTTGTAGGCTAATGGAATGTTAATTACAAAATGCAAATCTTGCATTCATGCTAACAAATGGTCAAACAATTTGTAAAATACTAATGTAACAAGGATTCTGTTTATAATTATGGCTTTCCAGCTAGCACTTAAACTTTTAATATATTGTTTAATTTAAGCATTAAATTTTTTGTTCAATAAAAATGTATTCTTGAGGCATCCACCATCATTTTGTGGCTTTTGCAAAGTATCGGTTCAGGCACCGGTTTGGCACCGGTACCGGTTTAAAAGTATCGATTTGGCACCGGTATCGAAAAAAAAAAAAAAAACGATACCCAACCCTAGGCCCAACCAGTTATTAGGTTTAGGAGACAAACACTTTTTCACACGGGGCTATGTAGATTTTGTTTCGCCTTAATAATAAATTTAAAAAAAAACCTTCATTTAAAAACTGCATTGTGTGTTCACTTGTTTTATCTCTGAATAATATTTAAATTTGTTTGATGATCTGAAACATTAAAGTGTGACAAACATGCAAAAAAATAAGAAATCAGTAAGGGGGTAAACACTTTCACACCACTGGATTTCATTCCTGTACTGCACAAACTGCAAATACTCATTATTATTCTGCAATATTTATCTGTGTAATGGCTGAACTGCTGTTATGCAATACTTTCAAAGAGAACACAGGACCTAGCCTGCTCCAGTCATCTGACACTGACACAAAGATCCCTTCTGTATAACTTTAGCCTGTTATTCCATCCTCCTGATCAGCCTTGATACACCATTTCCAATCTCTTCACTGGAACAAGCACATAGTGCCAGTAGCTTTGTATGTGACTCATTCCACATTCCCTTTTCATTCAGTTAAAAAAAAAAATGCCAATGGATTTGAATTATGACAAAGCATAATATTAGACCTGTTTTACTAATCTTGACTCATATCAGAGGGAGAATATTAACAGAAGACATAGCCAACAACATAAGTTTTAGCTCAAAGTTTTAGATTATGTGATGGTAATTGGAGTGCAAGTCCCCAAAGTGCCAAAAAGCCACTGCTGGATCCCTGATTTCCTGGCACACGTATGATTTGTTTGATGCACAAGTATATGCTACATATTTGTAAATACATATGTCAATTTAGCATAAGCATAATTGGATCATAATTACTGTATAAAAAATAATAAAATAAATATCACACACTTCAATATACCATCAAATATCTACTCTCAATGGCAACATTTTAAGACTCACCTCCCTCCTACAAGCAGATCTGAAGTGCAAAATCAGTTTTTAGTGCCTAGTCATCCACCAACACCCACAATGACCACAGCACATAGTTACTACTGTTGCAATTTTCACAAATTGCTTTAATAATGAATTAAGTTTCTGCCATGTACTTCAAACTCCATTAAATTAGAAATGTAAATAGATGCTTTCCTAATCTGGGTGGTCAGTGCATCACATGAAAGCATGTGATGTCACATGTCACAGGCTCCCTTGACTAGAGGCAAACTTTGGATCACAGATCTGAAGTGATGTGCATAAAACTGTCACGACAAGCCTCTATCTTCACGGACTGTTTTCTTCTATTTCACATCACGGCTTTGTAAATCCAAAAATAATAAAGTGTCAGTAAATAACACTATTTCCAGCTGACTTCATTAATGTCCCTGTATAAATCTATAGGCAGATCTACACAGTCATGACACAAAATCTAAATTGCTCCCAGAAGAGTGAAAATTACTACAAAAGTTGAGAGGGACTATTCTAGAATGGGATGATCAAAAAGTACCGACATTTACATTACATTTAGGCATTGGCAGCGGCTCTTATCCAGAGTGATATACAAAAGCGCTTTGAATGTCTCATGAATCTGATGAGAAATGCAAGCAGTATGCCAAACAGTCATCAAAGCTAAATGTAGCTACTTTAGACAACAACAAATATTTTTCATAGTTTGGAAGGCTTCAACATTAATGTACAATGTTAAAATATAATAAAAATAATCGAAAAAAAACACTTTTCGTTTTTTCGTTTCACTGTGTACTAAACTGTATATGGTTGAAATGACAATAAAAGCCCACTTGACGTTAAACTTGGAGAAGGTGTGTCCAAACTTTTGACTGGTAGTTAATGATCAGGTGCCTATATACCACATGCACTATACTGCCAAAAGTATTTACTCATCGATCCAAATCACTGAATTCAGGTGTTACAATCACTTCCATGGTTACAGGTGTATAAAATCAAGCACCTAGGCATGCAGACCGTTTCTACAAACATTTGTTTAAAAAAAATAATAATAAAAAGTAAAAAGTGGGACACACTCAGGAGCTCAGTGAATTCCAGCATGATACTATGATAGCCAACTGTGCAATATGTCCAGTCATGAACTACTACATATTCCACATTTACTGGTATTACAGTATAACAACATGGAAGGGATTGGGAATGACAGCAACTCAGCATCTGCTCTGTGATTTTATGTCTACCACTTCATGGCTGAGATACATAGTGCACAGAGGTCCCCCACCAACTTTCTGCAGAGTAAATAGTCATAGACATCCAAACTTCATGTGGCCTTTAGATTAGCTGAAGAACAGTGAGTAGAGCGCTTCATGGAATGGGATTGCACCACTGCATCCAATGCTTGGCATTGGACTTTGCAATGTAAGGCGTGCCACCACAGGCTTCTAGAGCACTGGACACATTCTCTGGAGTGACGAATCAAGATTCTCTGTCTGGCAATCCAATGGACGAGTCTGGGTTTTGCAGTTGCCAGGAGAACAGTACTTGTCTAACTGCATTATGCCAAGTGTAAGTTTTGGTGGTGGTGGCTGTTATAGCTGCAAATAAATCATATTAAACCCCATGGATTAAGAAGTAGATGTTACTCAATTTCATAGGCATGTGAAGGCAGATGAGTGAATGCTTTTGGTACTATAATGTACTTTTACCCAGTGTATTGTATTTTTTATAGTTTATTTAATCAGGGGAAAAAAAGTTGTGTGATAACCTGTGATTATTATTTTAAATGGCTCAAATCTTTTGGCCATATACATGAGCTCATCTACAGACACATCAAGCAAAACCAAAACACTTTTGTTACCCTAAACATTTTTTTTTATCCCGATCAAATAAAAACAAAAATACAATACATTGGGCTAACGTGTGTGCACTTTCTGTGTGCCTTGTATTTGTGACAATTCTTGTCTTCCTCAGTTTCCCTGCGATGAGATCTCAGAATAAGGAAAAGTGATGATAAAAAATAAATGGAGGTGGTGGACAGTTCTGTAAATCTTCTAAGTTTGCTTTTATATTTACACATATTCCATTTTAGAATATCAGCTACATTAGCTTCCGGGTTCCAGGGTTAAATTCCAAACAGCGTTAAATGAAAAACTAGGGTGTTTAATCAAGGGCACTACTTGGTATGAAGAACAATTGATTAGAGGTTAGAGAGGGATTCTCTCACGCTCACCATCACGCTCATTCAGCATGTTTTTCCGACCACATTTCTCCCTCAAAGATGATAATTCACAGATGATGTTCAACATCAAAGATGATGTTGTCCTTCCAGTGTTTTACAGATCTTAACCAAATTTTAGTAGTTATGGACCTGACTTCTATCTATATCGAAAAGAGGGGCCCAAAATGAATAAGCAGTAACAGTTGCTAACTATGCCATTTTAAAAACCCAAATTGTATTATGGCAACAATGTGAAGTATTATATTTCCTCTGAAGATGTCAGTAGTTGCACCATTGTTGATGCAATCATATGACCGCCAGAAGCGAGGCATAGACTGATCAGCCATAACATTATGACCACCTGCCAAATAGTAAGTAGATCCCCTTTTGCCACCAAAACAGTAATGACCTGTGTGTTCTGACACCTTTCTATAAGAACCAGCATCAACCTTTTCCTCAATTTGAACTAAAGAAGCTCTTCCTAGATCGGAATATATCAGCCAGTCTTTACTCCCCATGTGCACCACTGAGCCTTGGCCACTCACGACTTAGTCGCCAGTTTTTCTTCTTTGGATTATGGTATGTTCTAACCACTGCAGCTAGGGAACGTCCCACAAGAGTTGCAGTTTTGGAGTTGCTCTGACCTAGTTGTCTATCCATAGACAGTGTAGTCCAATCCAATAGAAAAGCTATTATAGCACAAACTGAGGAAAAGGTTAATGCTGGTTGTAATAGAAATTTGTCAGAGCATGTGGGCATAATGTTGTGGCTGATTGGTGCATATTTTTGCATATGCATGTTAATCAGCCATAACATTATGACCACATGCGCTGACAAATTTCTATCACAACCAGCATTAACCTTTTCCTCAGTTTGTGCTATAATACACGGACATAAAAAATTAAAAACAAAGTCTAGTAAGTGATTCTAATAATGTTATAATAAGAAGAAATATAACATAATAAAAAATATAAAATTAGACTAGCTATTCACAATGAACAGAAGCCACACAATACAAATGGCTTATAATTTTTTTATTTCTACAACAGTTCTTTCTATCAATCAATTTCTTGTTTTCTTCCACATTTTGGACAGTCTCCACAAGATCAACCAGCTTGATTGCTTTGCGGCCCCTTTGAATACAAGAAAGGCATTCGATCTACGTCAGAACGGCAAAGAGTGGCGACAGGCTTTGGCGGCAGGGTGGCGACAGCGTCAAATTTGAACGCACAGTTAGTATCGCCTTAGATCATTTTTCTTTTTGAGTTAATTTTTTGTTAAATAAATAACGACAAAGTGAAAAAAGTCATGTTATGCATCAGACAGGGATTTGAATTATATTCTATATTCCATCATCTATAATCAGATGATTTTATGATGTTTTTACAAAAAGTACATTGTTAAATGTACTACCGTTTGATTTAAACATGAAGACAAGAATTAATATAATAAATATTTTCAAAATTTAAAACACTATAGTTTCTTATTTCTTTAGTTTACAGGGATCCATTGTTACAAAAACTACCTTATTAGATTTTTTTTTACAATTATTTTCTGTCAAACCTCAAACGTCCTATAGTGTGACTGTCTCGTGGTTTAATCAATTGTAATTTCTCTAAATTACAAAGAACAGCATAAAAATGTTTATAAATACCTCTGGCATAATTTTAAAAATGTCTATTTTAGGAAATCGCAAACTTATCACATATTTCTAAAAGCATAGGTACGTAAAAATATTTTGTCACTGAAAACCATGTCCTCTAATGTGACAATATTCTGATTTTAAAAAAGGCAATCTCATGGACAATGGTACTTAGTTGAAGTACCCCATTCAAGCTCAGGTTACTGAAGCCATCTGTGAAGCACAGTGAGTTTTTGTCTCAGAAGTGTTTAAATAATTAACTTTATTTTGAACCCACTAAAGCCCTGTTTACACTGCAGGTCTCGATGCCCAATTCTGATTTGTTGCCTATATCTGATTTTTCTAACCGTCTGTTTACACATTCTTTCAACTATGACTCATATCCGATTCAAGTGTTTACACTTGCCATACCGTCTGAAACATCGCGCATACTTAGGTTCTTGAACTACACACTAGCCAAGATGGACGAAGGAGAAATATGCTTGATGCTAGCTCTGCGATATAAGTTTGCGAAACGGAGAAGGAGGAAAAAGGGCCATCATTGCAGCCTGCGCATATGATTCATTTATTGTGTCCTCAACCAATCAGAGGAATGTCTGGGTGAGAGACGTGTCGGGGTCGCTCTCTGGTGGCTTGCAACAGGTGCGGGCTACCGCACACTGGCGCATCTGTTTGGGATGAGCAGCACCTCGGTGTGCCTGATTACGTCATTAAACCGCGAAGAAGTCGCAGTTTTAATGACGTACAGAACGCAATGCCTCAGAAAATCCGATCTGTCTGTTTACACGACAATCACATTAGCACATATCTGATTTATATCGGATTTATTTCCACATATGAAGGTGGCCTGAAACCGATCTCGAAATATCGGAATGCATGCGATTTTTTCCTGTTTACATGGACATAGAAAATATCCAATATGTGTCACATATGAGCAAAAAAATCGGAATTGGGTCACATTTAACTGACAGTGTAAGCGTAGTTTAAATGTGTTACTTTTCATCTTTTGGCATGACAAAATATTAGATTTTAATGAAAAATTGTATGTTCAACTACATAACTAAGTTCCTAACTTTTAACAGCAATGTCAAACAAGAGGACAAGATCTCTTTAAAAAGCATGTTAAATAATAAAATTTTGTATCCTTTTTATTCTTTTCTTGACCATTTTGAGGACATTGAAATATAAAAATTGCGTTAACTGAAATATTTCCCGATGTGTTTTGTAGTGTTATATATTGTGTTTGTAATGAATTATATTTATTGACAAGTAACATCTTCTTGGGGAAATAATGTGGATATTATATTTGTATTATTATACAGTTGATGTATAAAAAATCTGGGCTCTGACTGGGCTCAGTCCACTCCAAACTCCACTCCATGCCTTTTCTTTTTTCTGAAGCCATTCTGTGGTGGATTTACTTCGGTGCTTAGGGTCATTGTCCTGCTGCATCACCCAACTTCCATTAAATTTCAGCTGGAAGACAGCCACCCTGACATTATTTCTGCAGGACATTTTGGTGATCTTGCAAATTAATTTTTCCCTCAAAGATGGCACATGGTCCAATCATAATGCCCACTCCACCATAATGTTTTATGTTCCAAAATTGTAGACTTTTTGCGGCATACATAATGTCAAGTATTCTTCCAGAACAATTACATTTCTGTTTCGTCGTCCTGTTCCAGATTGCTGATGCTTAAGATGATCAAGATGCGCTTTGCCAAACTTTAGGCATACAACAATTTTTTTTTTTTGAAGACAAATCATTGAAAGAGCGAGTTCTGACCAATGTCAAGACAAAATCTTTCTTTAATTTAGAAAGATGTGTCTAACATTCGACTGATGGATGCCTAAACAGGTTGAGATTACTTTATGTATTTTCCCAGCCTAGTAAATATCAACCCTTCTAAGGAGCTCCATTTTGTTTTTGTTTTTTGCCTTTTTGGATTTTTTCCCTGATTTTCTCCCTAATTTAGTCGTGTCCAATGCCTCCCCGTCTCTAGGGGGCTCCCACATTAAGGCTACTACTACCACTTAGCTGGGAGGCCCGAAGACTATCACGTGTTTCCTCCGAACCACGTGACGCCAGCCGACCGCATCTTTTTTCGAACTGATCGCTTGGGGGTGGATGACAGCGCTATCCGCTCCTTCCGCTTGCATGAGCTCATGGACGCCTCTGATTGGCTGTAGAGCCATAATTAATGTGGGAGCACTAAGTACCTCTCATCCCTCTCCTCCGAGAGAGCTCAGCCAATCAGCTCTCTCTAGACCCCTGGCTCTGAGAGGTTACGGCATCACGCTGGAATCGAACAGCAATCTCCGGATGATAGGGCGAGCACTTTACCACTGCGCCACTCGGAGGCCCCGGAGCTCCATTTTGCAAGAAATGGTTCAGATCAGATGCTACTTATGGTCAGCAACCTTAAATTGTCTGAGTGTCTTTTATCAATCAAAGTAGGTCTAAACCACACCTCCAAGCTCATTTAATTAATATGACTCCAGGTGTAAAAACTATTGTCTCTAATTAGGTCTTACGTTTTCCAACAGCACTGTGAATGTTTAATGGGTGTGCAATAAAAACACGAGAAATTATAACTGTGTTATCAGCTCAAGCACATTGTGTTTGTCTGTTATAACTTAGATGAAGATTAGATCACATGTTATGGCAAATTGATGCAGAAAACGAGTTAATCACAAAAAAATTACAGATTTTTCTCTGTCACTGTAGAATAAATTATGAAAGAAAATAAACTTATATAAGAAAATAATACTTTCACCCTTGTAAAGCCCTTGATTTGCCTTGATTTGACTTGTCTTAGGGTCCATTACATCCACCAAAGGAAAATAACATTGCTTAGGCATATAAAGACATCCTTTGCAATTGTGTGCTTCAATCTTGTGACTGTACACACACACACAAGGATATAATGGTCAGGCGTTTACAAACTTTTTGCATTACAGTGCATATATAGTCTTGAGAAAGAATATACCCCCTCCCATAACTTCACTGATCAGCCATAACATTAAAACCCAAAATATTATGCTGATCATAATTTAGGTTCCCTTTGAGCCACCAGAGCAGCTCTGACCCCGAGAGGTATGACTCCACAAGAGGTGAAATGTGGTGTCTACCGATAGATCCGTTGGGTGCTGTGGTTTGCAGGGTCAATCATGAGACAGCAATCTTAACTTGATTACATGTTGCTGGTACCACAACAAGCTGGTTTAAGTACTGGATAGGTAAAGACTGAAAACGGATTTGTACTCGAAAGTTAAGTGAGCAGAATGGAACCTAATGATGTTTGCAGTTTTTCCAAAAACCTTATGGACATAGACCAGTCAGTTCAAACCAGTCTGGCCATTATCCTTTAAACTCTCCCATGATCAATCAGTGAATGGAACACCTGATCCTGCAAACCTTACACATACCCTGTCACCAACTTGCGGAAGAGACCCATCTGTATGCTACAACTATACATACAATCATTTACAAACACCATTTACACATTATAGGAACTCATCTGGCAGTTAGTGCCACATCCCCATACAATCGTGACCTTGTTCCATGTCATTTCCTCATATTTGCGCCATTAAAAGGAGTTCATTGGAGGACAGTTATTCGAATGTGAAGAAGACAGCACAATCAAGGCTCTTGCATTCTTTCTACCTTAATGGTGAAATGTGGGGAAAATGTGTTAGTGTGGCAGAGGATCATATAGAGTATAAAAAATAAATAAAAGTAGAGTTTACACTCAAGACTGTTCTGTTATTCTGCATTTGTTCATATTAAATGTCCCAGTTTGACTTGAACACCTCTCATAAATGGCAGCAGAGCATTATTATGAACAAATATGTACACATGCAGTTTGGTGGAAAAAAAAAACTTACGAGAATTTAATTTCATCCTTCACTCCAGGCTCTTTTAAGTGTTGCACAGACCGGAACAAAATCAGGAATTTCTCCAAGTATTGTAGACTGACCTGAGAGAGAGAGAGAGAGAGAGAGAGAGAGAGACGGATAGATGGACAGGCAAACAAATAGACCAACAGATATTTGTAATGCAAGTGTAATTCTACTCAGTTTGTATATAGCATAATAATGAGAGTATACATAAACACACATAAATGCATGCAAGTACATATGAATGCACACGCACATGCACATACACACGTGGAGAAGTTTTAGGGACGTGTGGAAAAGAAATGTTGTAAAGCAAGAACACTTTCAACAATAGAAGTGTTAATATTTTATCAAATCAATGTTTGGTATGACTACCCTTTGCCTGCAAAACTGCATCAATTCTTCTAGGTACACTTGCACAGTCTTTGAAGGAACTCAACAGGAAGATTTTTAATACAGATCTTTTGTGGATGAACACTGCCCCAAATCCTTCAGTCTCTTCATGTAATCCCAGACAGTTTCCATGATGTTGACATCAGGGCTTGCCAAACGATCACTTTCAGAACACCATGCTCTTCTCTGTGCGGAAAATAGTTCTTAATGACATTGGCTGTGTGTTTGGGGTTCTCGTCCTGCTGCAGAATAAATATGGAGCCAATCAAATGTCTCCCTGATGATGACAAAAGTATCTGCTTGTGTTTCTTACCATTGAGGGCACCATTAATCCTGACCAAATCTCCAAATGCATTTGCAAAAATGCAGCCCAAACTTGCAAGCACAACCAAGCAGTGTGTCTCATTCATGTGTTGCATTAAGTTTCTTGGCTGACCACTCTCTACAGTCCTCAACATAACTTGTTTCTTTGTGTTTCTTCCAAACAGCCTGAACCCTTGCAGCCTGAATCTTGAAACCCCAGGGTGTTTTGAAATCATTGCAAGGTGCATCTTGCTGATGCACCTTGGATCTTGTTGCTGTGCTCAATCTTTCCACTGTGTATGACCTGTGACATAAAATTTTCTTCCGGAACCTTAGTAGCAGAGTTTGGCTGTTCCCCACCCAGTTTTAAGCCTCTTACTGTACACAGCTGTTTCTGTTTCAGTTAATGACTGTGGTTAAACCTACTGTATATATGAAATTGATCATCATTGGAACCTGCTCGGTATAATGGGTCAGATGGTCTTCTTTTTTTGGACTTCTCTCATGGAAGGAAAAGGAAAGTTCAAGTGCCTTTCATGAACAGCTTCTGGGCTGATGAATGCAAATTGGCCTCCAAGAATTTCTCATAACATACTGAATTTTGACATGCAATCACCTTTGACCAAATTCCCTCTGGCATTGCAGCTTTATCCAGCAACCAGAACATCAGAGATATGCCTCCATGCTTCACAGTAGGGATGGACTACTTCTCATCATACGCCTTGCTGACTCCTCTCCAAATATAGCATTTATTGTTGTGGTGAAAAAAATTACATTGTGGCAACTAGACCATTGATGCAATGTTTGTTTAAGCACCATTGTTATTTTGTACCTTAAAGAAACTACACTTTTTTGCAGAGAATTCTTATGGGTCTTCTTTGTATCCCAAACAATGTTCCTGCCCATTTTTGTTAAAATCTTTTCTGCTCTACCTCAGTATGACTTGGTGTCAACAGAACCCAACTCCATGAACACCAGTGCTAGTCGGTCAGCACAGGTTTTAAAAGGACCTGACCCGATTCGGCCTCGTTCTGCTGCCTTCCTGGTATTCAGTCTGCTGACGATATTGCTCATATTGTGCCCTAAGATGATTAACATGTTACATATTCTAAAACTCTTTAAGCGCAGTTAATTGCAGCCTCAAAGCAAGAGTAAGAAGCGTCCACCAGCATTCACTGTTCTTGAGGTTGGTGTTTTATAGCCAATAATCAAATCACTCATTTTGGAATCTGCTATTACTTACAAACTTCATATTACTGGTCCTATGTACCAATGGTTCCTACAGCCACTATGTAATTGCTCTGTTTGGTGTTCCTCCCATATGGAATACACTGCTCTCGCATTTCACACACTCTTGAGTAGGTAACTCATTTTACTTCAGTGGAAAGTTCCACCCACCTTTGAATAAAATATGACCTTCTATTCGTAGAATTAAAAGATATAAAATAACTCCTATCACGCTGCAAGTGTGTATTTTGATAAGTGTGTTAAAGCAGGCCTTCACAAACAACAGAAATAACAGTTTGATCTGCCAGTGTAAGTAAAAACTTGTTTCCTGACCTCCTCTTTCAGAATATTGTTTTAAACTCCTGTCTCCTGCATATTTCTGTACCTTTATGTTACTGTACCATTTCATCACATCAAATTTCACCACATAAAATTTAGACATGCCAAACCCATATAATTAGATTCATTATTCATTTAGAAATATGAAAATACAAAGTCAGCTAAAATACTCACACTGCTCAAAATGATAAAGGGAACACTGAAATAACACATCCTGAATTAATTAAATATTCTTATTAAATACTTTGTTGTTTTCATAGTTGTATGTGCGGACAACAAAATCACACAAAAAATGATCAATGGAAATCAAATTTATTAACCCATGGAGGTCTGGAAGTGAAAACACCCACTACAGGCTGATCCAACTTTGATCTGATGTCCTTAAAACAAGTAAAAATGAGGCTCAGTAGTGTGTGTGGCTTCCACGTGCCTCTATGACCTCCCTACAACAACTGGGCATGCTCCTGATGAGGTGGCAGATGGTCTTCCTGAGGGATCTCCACCCAGACCAGAACTAAAGCATCTGCCAACTCCTGGACAGTCTGTGGTGCAACATGGCGTTGGTGGATGGAGCGAAACATGATGTCCCAGATGTGCACAATTGGATTCAGGTCTGGGGAAGGGGCGGGCCAGTCCATAGCATCAATGCCTTCGTCTTGCAGGAACTGCTGACACACTCCAGCCACATAAGATCTAGCATGGTCTTACGTTAGGAGGAACCCAAGGCCAACCGCACCGGCATATGGTCTTACAAGGCGTCTGAGGATCTCATCTCTGTACCTAATGGCAGTCAGGCTACCTCTGGCAAGCACATGGAGGGCTGTGCGGCCCTCCAAAAAAATGCCACCCCACATTACTGACCCATTGCCAAAAAGGTCATGCTGGAGGTTGTTGCAGGCAGCAGAACGTTCTCCAGGGCGTCTCCAGACTATGTCACATCTGTCACATGTGCTCAGTGTGAACCTGCTTTCATCTGTAAAGAGCACAGGGCGCCAGTGGCGAATTTGCCTATCTTGGTGTTCTCTGGCAAATGCCAAAATGTCCTGCACGGTGTTGGGCTGTAAGCACAACCCCACCTGTGGACGTTGGGCCCTCATACCACCCTCATGGAGTCTGTTTCTGAACGTTTGAGCAGACATGCATATTTGTGGCCTGCTGGAGGTTATTTTGCAGGGCTCTGGGAGGGCTCCTTCTGTTCCTCCTTGCACAAAGGCAGAGGTAGCGGGCCTGCTGCTGAGTTGTTGCCCTCCTACGGCCTCCTCCACGTCTCCTGATGTACTGGCGTGTATCCTGGTAGCGCCTCCATGCTCTGGACACTACGCTGACAGACACAGCAAACCTTCTTGCCACAGCTCGCATTGATGTGCCATCCTGGATGAGCTGCACTACCTGAGACACTTGTGTGGGTTGTAGACTCCTTCTCATGCTACCACTAGAGTGAAAGCACCGCCAGCATTCATAAGTGACCAAAACATCACCCAGTGGTCTGTGATCACCACCTGCAGAAACACTCCTTTATTGGGGGTGTCTTGCTAATTGCCTATAATTGCCACCTGTTGTCTAGCCCATTTGCACAACAGCATGTGAAATTGATTGTCAATCAGTATTGCTGAGTGGGCAGTTTGATTTCACAGAAGTGTAACTGACTTGGAGTTACATTGTGTTGTTTAAGTGTTAAGTGGCTGACTCTGTATGTGGAATAGCACTTAGTGCTTAAACTGTTAGCGAAGACATTAAAAATTTTAAAAGGATGTTATTAATGGTATTAAAATAGAAAGGAGCGAGTGTGACGAAGTTGTCAAAAGAACTCATTCTCCAGCATGCTCAGTAAAACCTAACAGCTGTTTTAATTAGAATACTGCACAAATCTGTAACGAACGCTACCGCTTATGTTCAAGCAAAGAGTTTCCAAACCAAATATTGACCGTTTATTGTTTGTTATTACTTTATGTAGAAATTTTTCAAAAGCATCACTGCATATGGCTTTTGTTTGGATGTTCCCAAGACTTTTGCACAGTATTGTAAATAAAACAGCTGTTAGGTTTTACTGAGCATGCTGGAGAATATGAGTTCTTTTGGTAACTTCGTCACACTTGCTCCTTTCTATTTTCATGCAAAACACAGGAGTCTACATTATTTTTCCCCCCATCTAAAAACTGGTCTGTCATGTAATGTGACGCTTTCTTTACAGGCATGTAAATATTCTTCTGTATTTATTCATTAATTTTAGTGTATCTTTGGAGGGAATGGTCTTGTACATAATAATGCAGACATAATAAACTGGTATAACAAAATCTGAACAACAGATAATATGGCGCCTAAGACTTTTGCACAGTACAGTATGTATGTATTTATTGTATGTATGTAGTTTATGTATATACTGTATACAGAGAGAGAGAGAGGGGTTAGATTATACATTACACCTAAATTTTAATTTAAGATTTTGTATTGACGGGTCAGTCAAACCCCTGCATAAAGTCTTTTCAAAATAATTCCTGTAACACTGTTCATTTGTTAATTTTAAGTTATGTATAGAAATATTAAATGTCAATAGATATCAATAGATAGATAGATAGATAGATAGATAGATAGATAGATAGATAGATAGATAGATAAAGCAAACAGAAGAAAAATCTAAATCAAATCGATATTTGGTATGACTATGCTTTGACTTCAAACCAGCATCAATTCTTACACATATTTTGGAATTTCGTGAAATGAGCATTAACCTTTATACCAAGCAGGTGCTAATGATAACTGCATTTCAACTCACATATGAAGTGAATGATCATCTAAAACAATTGTGCAGAGGCATAAAACTTGGGTGAGGAACAGCCAAACACTGCTAGTAATGTGAGGTTGTAAAAGACTGTTTCATGTCACAGGTTATACACCATGGCAAGGCTGATACAGCAACAAGACACAAGGTAGTTATACAGTGGAACCTTGGATTACGAGCATAATTCGTTCCGGAAGTGGGCTCGTATTCCAAAACACTCGTAAACCAAAACACTTTCCATAAGAAATAATGAAAACTCAAATTATTCGTTCCAGAGCCCCAAAAAATAAAATACATAAAAATAATTAATACAATCTATAAAATGAAAATAAAACAAATTAATCTGCACTTTACCTTTAAAAAAAAAAAAGTACAAATAAATCCTGACAGATAAGTGTGTGTGTGTGTGGAATTAACGAAAAAAAGGTGAGAGAGTGACGCTCAGTGTCAAAATAAGAGTCGCACGTGTGAAGCATGATACTCGGCGCTCATAAACTAATACTTGCTCGGTTTCCGAATAAAAAATTATTAAAAATCTTTGCTCGGTTTACGGAACACTTTAAACCACGTTACTCGCAATCCGGAGGTTCCACTGTACTAGGTTTCTCCCAGACAACAAATTCAAAGCAAAATGGGGTTTCAAGATGTGCTGTTCTACAATGGCTGCTTAAAAAAAAAGGAAAATGAAACGCAATGGTCGGCCAAGGAAATAGAATATAGTAGATGAAAGACGATGAAAGACCATGCTTACATCAGATGTAGTGGGACGCATGTATACCAATCTTCTGTCTAGAGAAGTCTGGCCAGAATTGATCTTCATGGAAGAATTGGAGTCCAACAGCCATATTTCAGACACGTAAACAAGGCTAAGAGACTCAAATATGCCAGAAAACATAGAAACTGGGGTGCAGAACAATGGTAGAAGGAACTCTGGACTTATGAGTCAATTTTTTAAATATTTGGCTGTAGCAGGAGACAACCTGTTTGGCGAAGGGCTGGAGAGTAGTATGATAATGAATGTTTTCAGGCAACAGAGAAGCATGATGGAGGTTCCTTTAAGTTTTGGGCTGCATTCCTGCAAATGTAGTTGGAGCTTTGGTCAAAATAAATGGTGTCCTTAATGTTGAAAAATCATGCAATACTATCAGGTAGTCTTCTGATTGGCCCCACATTTATTTTGCAGCAGAACGACCCCAAACACACAGTCAATGTCATTAATCTTTAGCATAGAGAAAAACAAGAAGTCCTGGAAGTGATGGTTTGGCCTCCACAGAGCCCCGATCTGAACGTCATTGGGACTGTCTGGATCACATAAAGAGAGAGAGGAATTTGAGGCATCCTACAGTAGATCCACAATTAGTTAATTAGTTCTTCAAGATGTTTGGAACAACCCAATTGCAAAGTTCCTTCAAAAACTA
Source organism: Clarias macrocephalus (assembly GCA_011419295.1). Lineage (NCBI taxonomy): Eukaryota > Metazoa > Chordata > Actinopteri > Siluriformes > Clariidae > Clarias > Clarias macrocephalus. The sequence goes on along the minus strand of JAAGKR010004332.1, from coordinate 31,611 downwards.
TGTGTACATAAAGGAATTGATGCTGATTTGATTTAGATTTATGTTCTGTTCATTTACTTTCCATTTTGTAAATCTTTATTTAAAAAATACTCTTAATACTAATTTGGAACGCCTTCTTTTACACCTGCCTGAACCTTTAGCAGTACTTTATACGAGGTCAAAAAAAAAAAAAAAAATTTATATATGGCCGTACTGTTTTATCATGTTTTACTTACTTCTTTTGATTGTGTAAAGCTGCTTTGCGACAATGTCAATTGTTAAAAGCACTATATAAATAAAACTGACTTGACTATCAGCACTTTCCTTTCAAGACTACTGCCTCCACAGTCACTGCTGTGCAGCCTCACTTGTGATTTGCAAGTGCTGAAGCCTAAACTTCATAATAAATGCTATTATTCAACGTTTACATGCATGTTTGCACAAATAAAAGTTTTGAGGTGTTAAAACATCCTCCTTATAGTCCTGATCTTGCTCCAGACTAAAATTCTGTTCATTTTTTAACTCTGTACTATGTTGGGGCTCCTTTAGCATGAATTACATCAATAGGTCATGACATGGAGGCGATTTGTAGCACTGCTGAAGCGTTATTGTACACCAGGTTGCTAAGATTGTACTCCAGCCTTCAACTCGTCTGTATTTTTGAGTCGTGCGTTTCTCATCATCCTCTTGCCACTCAAGCATAGTAATATGGAAGGCAAACTTCCCATATTACTATGGATTGTTTAGCTTTGGAACCTTGTGCTGGTGCTAAATCCTACTGGAAAAGGAAATTTCCGTATATCCAGTACATACACTGTATAAACTTTATCAGCAGATGGAAGCATAAAAGTGCTTTAAAATCTCCTGGAAGACTGCTGCATTGACGTTGGACTTGAAAAAACACAGTGGACCAACATCAGCAATTGACATAGCACCAAAAAAAATAAAAATAAAAAAATTGGAAAGTTCACTCTTCTTGACCTTGATTTCCAAAGTAAATACAAAATTTAATTTCTTCTGAAAAGACGACTTTGGATCACAGAGCAACAGTCCAGTTCTTTTTTTCCTTAGCTCAGGAAACCCTTCTGAAGTGGTCTCTTTTTCAGGAGTGGCTTGATACTAGGAATGCAAAAATTGGAGCCCATTTCCTTTAGAATTCGGTGTGTGGTGGCTTACGCTGCACTGACTTCAGCCTCGCTTAACTCCTTTTAAAGCTCTCTTAAGTTCATGAATAGGCTTTTCTGTTGCCCAAACATTTCCCTTCCAGTCAACTTTCCATTAATATGCTTCAATACAGCACTTTGCAAACAGTCAGTGCTTTTAGTGATGACCTTACTGTGGCTTACTCTCTTTATGTGCGGGTGTCGATGATCATCATCTAGACAGCTGTCAAGTCAGCACTCTTCAAGTACCATGATGAAACTGACCATTCCAGGAAAGCAACAAGTTCATTTAGAGTTACCAGCCTCAAAAATCGCCAATTTACAGAACCTCAGTTTGAGGCATCCTACAGTAGATCCACAATTAGTTAATTAGTTCTTCAAGATGTTTGGAACAACCCAATTGCAAAGTTCCTTCAAAAACTGTGTACATGAAGGAATTGATGCTGATTTGATTTAGATTTATCTTCTGTTCATTTACTTTCCATTTTGTAAATGGCTGTTAAGCCATTATGAAGGCTTAACAGAGGATAAATCGAAGATACATCTCCATATCAACTGATTAATAAAGGCATCCAAAATATCTAAAAAAAAAATTGTTTTACAATGTAGAAAGAACTAAAAATTAGGAAAGTCCATACACAGAAACACACACAAGGTCAAAAAGGCTAATCAAAGTCTTGTGATTAGGCTGTCAGTATCATTATTATTCACACATCTACACAGGCTAGTTTGCACAATGTCTATTAACCAGTAAGTTACACCCTTATAATCAACACCATCAAATCAGTTTGCAAATGGAGAAAGAAAGCCTGGAGAAAAAAATTAATGAATGTGCCATCAGCCATTTGAGTAAGAAGAGTGTTTTGTGGCCAGCAATTTTATTTTGCGCTCATGAAACATGATAGAACATATAGCGTTCAACCATTTCAACCAAGGTAGACATTTTAGAATTTGTTGTGGATGATACGTACAAGACTAATGAGAAAACAAGACTAACAACACCTGAGCTGTTAATAACATCTTAAGTCGTGTCAAATTGAAATGATGCCAATAATAAACGAAACTAACTGTAAGCAATTATCTTCTCTTTTTTTGTAATATTTAAATCAGATCATAGAAAGCATTATTTGATTGTATGATTTTTCTTTTGAGACTTGCTTGTAACACTCTGGATGAGTCTACAGTCGTAGCCAAAACGACACAGAACATCAGTTGTTTCTGTGATGTACTGAAATATAATTACAAGCACTTCATACGTTTCAAAGGCTTTTATCGACAATTACATGACATTTATGCAAAGAGTCAATATTTGCAGTGTTGGCCCTTCTTTTTCAGGAACTCTGCAATTCGACTGGGCCTCAATCACTTCTGGGCCAAATCCTGACTGACAGCAACCCATTCTTTCATAATCACTTCTTGGAGTTTGTCAGAATTAGTGGGTTTTTGTTTGTCCACCCGCCTCTTGAGGATTGACCACAAGTTCTCAATGGGATTAAGATCTGGGGAGTTTCCAGGCCATGGACCCAAAATTTCAATGTTTTGGTCCCGAGCCACTTAGTTATCACTTTTGCCTTATGGCACGGTGCTCCATCGTGCTGGAAAATGCCTTGTTCTTCAAACTGTTGTTGGATTGTTGGAAGAAGTTGCTGTTGGAGGGTGTTTTGGTATCATTCTTTATTCATGGCTGTGTTTTTGGGCAAAATTGAGAGTGAGCCCACTCCCTTGGATGAGAAGCAACCCCACATATTAATGGTCTCAGGATGCTTTACTGTTGGCATGACACAGGACTGATGGTAGAGCTCACCTTTTCTTCTCCGGACAAGCCTTTTTCCAGATGCCCCAAACCATCGGAAAGAGACTTCATCCGAGAATATGACTTTGCCCAAGTCCTTAGCAGTCCATTCACCATACTTTTTGCACAAGATCAATCGGTCCCTGATGTTTTTTTTGTAGAGAAGTGTTTTTTTGCTGCCCTTCTTAACACCAGGCCATCTTCCAAAAGTCTTCGCCTCACTGTGCGTGCAGATGCGCTCACATCTGCCTGCTGCCATTCCTGAGCAAGCTTTGCACTGGTGGCACTCCGATCCCGCAGCTGAAGCCTCTTTAGTAGACAATCCTGACGCTTGCTGGACTTTCTTGGGCGCCCTGAAGCCTTCTTAACAAGAATTCAAGATCTTTACTTGAAGTTCTTAATGATCCTATAAATTGTTGATTTAGTTGCAATCTTAGTAGCCACAATATCCTTGCCTGTGAAGCCATTTTTATGCAACGCAATGATGCCTGCATGCGTTTCTTTGCAGGTCACCATGGTTAACAATGAAAGAACAATTATTTCATGCATCACCCTCCTTTTAACATGTCAAGTCTGCCATTTTAACCCAATCAGCTTGACATAATGATCTCCATCCTTGTGCTTGTCGACATTCTCACCTGAGTTAACAAGACGATTACTGAAATGATCTCAGCAGGTCCTTTAATGACAGCAATGAAATGCAGTGGTAAGTTTTTTTTCGGGATTAAGTTAATTTTCATGGCAAAAAAGGACTATGCATTTCATCTGAGCACTCTTCATAACCTTCTGGATTATATGCAAATTGCTATTATAAAAACTTATGCAGCAACTTTTCCAATTTCCAATATTCATGTCATTCTCGAAACTTTTGGCCACGACTATACATTAACAATCTAAAACATGACCATGTTACTTGAACACGGGGTTGTGCAAATTACTGCACACTGTGTCTGAAAATGAGTCTTCACACAAGTGTTTTCAGATCAGCTCTGAAAAAACTGAACTAATGTGTGCTTGTATTCTGTCAGTTACTTTATGGCCTTCATGTACATTGTTAGTCTTTTGGCTCCTACCGGTGAAGGGTCGTCTACACAACACAACAACACCTTGGATAGTTCAACGCCGCATGCCCTTCCTGATGCAACCCTCCCATTTTATCTGGGCTTGGGACCGGCACTGCATCTATTGGCTGGGGTTTGGGCATTGGCTGGGAATCAAACCAGGGCCTTTCGCAAGGTAGGCGGGAAACCTACCACTGAGTAACCAATGCCCCCACTTTATGGCCTTTATGTACAATGAGCCAAATTTAGAAAGGTTCCATGTACAAAAGATACAGTTTTTTGCTTACTGTACCAAATTGCATTTCTAGTGTGATCACTATGAATTAAATTTTATTTTTCAATGGTTCATGGGATACATGTCCAACAACCCACTGATAAATAAAACCATGAATTTCTTACAACTATATCGCGATGAGAGAAATTTTAATGTGCCTTTTAATACACTCAAATATTACACTCTAAGAAATGCTGGATTGTTTCTGTAAACACATTGTTGGGTTGTTTATGCTGGGTGAGAATTCTGGGTTATTTTGGGTACTTTAAACACATTGTTGGGTTGGTTCATGTTGAGTCAAATGAGATGTAGTCATTTACAAATAAACACCTGGTTGGGTTATTTTGACCCAACAACTGGTTTATTCTTTATTCTCTGGTTTCTCAAACAGCAGCCTGCAAAATGATCAAAATATTACTGTTATTGTGTCAAGAGTAGTTTTAAGAGTTGTTTAAGCGAGAATGTGTGTATAGCTCAAAACCTCGGTTATTAAAGATAGCGTCTATTTAAAAAATTGCCCCAATGATGTCGGAGATTTGTGATCCAGGCAATCCTGCTGTGCTCTGTGCTCAAGTAGCTGCCCAATATAGCCTCGCCTCGGCAGGAACTGACTGTGATGTCTCTGCAGTGGTTAAAACAGGAGATTCATTTCATTTTGGGTATTTTTAACAGGCAATCTTTGGTAAAATACGGTTATAGTATAATATATGGCAGCTGTGTGACGCATCCTGTATTGTGTGTTCCATTTGCAATATACCTGGTGTCCTCAAACGAGGTGCAAATCGAGTGTGCACTTCCAAGTCAAGTCTGTTCTTTGCGTTCTTGGAATTGAGACACGGCATGACGAACTTTCTGGATTCTTCATTTTTTAACATGGGGGGGGGCACACCACTTAAAGCTGGCAGTTTTTTATGGCAAGTTAATAATTTTTTACCTAAATTTTAAATGTTGTAAACATTTAAAACTGTTGTCTTCAAAAATTTAACAGATGACATTTAATCAATAATATTTTTTAAAGTTTTATTGTTCTTGTTCTTAATGTCTTAGTAGTTAAACTAATAGTTAAATAACTAATAGTTAAAAAAATTAGATGTAATGTTTGATGTAATGTTGGCATTATAAGATTTGTATCGAAATTTTTTATATAAAAAGTGTTCACACATTGTATTAAATGCAAAAAAATAAATGTAATTCAAATCAGATTTACAGGGTTTACCTCTTGGTTTTATTGTTTTTCAAAGAGTGTTTATGTTATATTTATGTTATATTTAACAAATTGTCACCTTGGGATTATATGGTCATGTCTAACATTTTCTTTTTTTTTTTTTTTTTTTTTGAGTTATTCGCATTTTCTTATTCTGTGACAATCTATTTACATTATGTGAAGTTGTATACGTTTTGGGACTTTTTTGAAAACAAAACGGTTTTATCTACTAAATCAAATGGAATGTGTCAACCCAGCAAGAGTTAATTTTACCCACTGGTTGAGTCAAATAAAATAACCCAGCACTTGAGTAACACTTGACCCAGTTGGAGTGTCAATTTAACCCACTGGTTGGGTCAAATAAAATAACCCAGTCCTTTAAAACTTTAACTCAACTAAGTGTCAGTTTTACCCACTGGTTAGGTCAAATGAACAACCCAGAATTCTGGGTTAAATGGTACAACCCAGCACTTGGGTCAAAACAACCCAGCAGCTGGGTTATGGTTGGGTTGTTTTTTTAACCCAACAGTTTTTAGAGTGTAGAATGTTGAGACATGATACTGACTAGCACAAGATTATGCACGTGCACACATGCGCAATGATGGCACATGCAATATGTTTACAGTATAGTGTACAGTATGTTGTTGATGCTTACACAAGAGTCTGCTCCCTGTTCACGACACTCCATGTATTTCTCCCAGGCGAGCGTAAGATTGGATGCTTGTTGGTTGGCCATCATCAATTCCAGCTTGACAAGTGATAACTGTGATGAAGTAGATTTTAAGGTGCAAATCCATATAAAAGTCGATTTGTTGCTGGGCCCGTGGAGTCCACTTTATTTGTAACGTTACATGTTCGTAAACCCTCCATGAGGATTTATTTCCTAAAAGGCAAAGAAAAATAATTAACCTCATACGCGTTTAGATGATACTCGGTGTGTAGCATAGCATGTGGCAACGTTAATAAAATACAAAGTGACTTGTCCCAAACACCAGCAACAGTGACTCTCTCAAACAACTTTGCTGAAAACCCAGCCGACCAATTTTCAATCAAGGTAAAGCGTTTGATTAATAATATCCCCAACGACATATTCGCGGCGCTTGTTTCTAAATTTTAACTAATATTAGCCGACCGAAACCGACCGTAAACTAAACTAATGGCTGATTACTATAGCAAATGGCTAGCTACTAAACGTTACTATGCTATGCTATGCTATGCTAACTCCATACTTCCCGTCAAGCTGAATAATGCAATCATAAAATGAATCGTGATTATGAAACGATCTTAACTAAACTTCAAACTGTTGTTTAGATCATAGTAACGGTTTAGTGTACTGTAACGTTACAACAATTTCACAACATCGGCAGTAATTTTCGTCTTCGGTACAGCATTCACTGTTCCCAAGCTCACAAATATGGCCTTTTGGTGGCCCTTTTCAATGGTTATTTTATGGACAAAAGCGTTTAAACCTTCACACAGTTCTGTTTACCATCTCCAGTATTTCAGTGCTTATACATAATGCAAGTATACTCACCTTTCCTTGCACAGTCTAGCATACATGAGTATAACCACTCTACCAAAAAAAAAACCCACCAAGTTAAATATTTCCGGAAATAACTCTAATAAGTAAATATTGGTCGAAATTTGGCTAATCGCGTATCACAATATTTGCATCCAAGGACCATTAAATACGCTCTCTCTTCTCTTCAACCATTGTGATGACGTCAAAACAAGGGTCTCCCTGAGTAGGAGGAGCTCGGTTTGTGGACAAGTGCACACGTGCAATGATGTGCTTGGCTGATGTTTGACGTATAAAATTAACTTCTTGTTACATGATATTATTTGTAGCCTGGATCAGTAATTTACTTTGCTAGAAAGCATTAACATTGGACAGATTTTTGAATGTCTTTTTGACAGGTCTGATATCATTAGTAAATAGAAGAATAAACAGTTTGAGGAAGATTCAGTACCTTAACAGCAGCATTTATGATATTACCAAAACAGTATAAATACATATTAACTGCAGTAACTACCAAAAGTAGTTTATTTGTTTTGTACACCACTGGTCGCCATATAGGATAATGTGATATTCTGCTGTTGCTAAACAAGTTTCACTAGTGTTGCGGTAGGCTGCATTCAGGTATAATGAGATATCAAGTAAATTAAAACTTAACAGCATTAGTAAATTAGGTAAATTATAACTTAACAGTATTTAGGTCAATATAATCATAAGTGCCTTTGAGACATCATGAATTAAGAAAATAATAATAAAAAAAAGCTGAGATTTTCCATATACATTCATATTAGCTTTATTTAGTAGATCTTAGGCTGTTAGAAATGCATGCTGGTCAAGCTTTCTCTAAATAAAACAAATGATATAAATCATTATTTTCTGTATGATTTGCCAGATGACACCAATTAGTCTATCGTGTCTTGGCCTTCTAGGCCTATTGCCAGAGGAACTTGGAAATGTTATCCCTGACAACAATCCCTGAAAATTTTCAATGGCCCGCTCTCTGCTAGCATTGTCTAAACAGGGTATGATAATGTGAAGAATTAATGCATAATTAGAAAGTTTTGATACCAAGACTTTTCACTCGGACGTAGTCACATGGCAAATTCTGCAATGATCAGCCAACAGTCATTGCCTGTCTCAGGAGCTGCAACACTATTATCTTTTTACTGTCACAGTCAAGTATGCAATTAATGGCACATTTACATGTGTGTTTTTTATATGGCCTTTTCCAATCACAACCTTATGTGTTTTTTTGAAACACTCTACATCAGACTACAACCACTACTTTTTTCATTAGATTTTAGAATGTGACTACAGGTACAGGTGCAAATTTATCCACAAGCACACTAGTTAGGTCAGGCACAGGGATTAAAGCTGTGTAAGTACGAAGCCGTGTTTAAAAAAGCGGCTACCCACATCTTCCGACTGCGAATAAATTAAAATAAAACACAATTAAAGTTTCTTTCTGCAGATAAAATTCTTGAGGAATAAGGTTGGGATTGTCAGATCTCCACATATTTTCGGCATAAACTGAATCTTAATTCATCCCACTTTTAGGCTTACAATTGGTAGCAATAACTTAGACGTCTTTCAACCACTTAATTTTTCTGCTTACTTTTCCTCATTTTCTTCTCTACTTCACATGCTACTTCCTAATTCATGTGTGAATTGTGATAAGGATGCCCCTGTTCAATCCTTTTGTGTTGTACATGTGAGGCAGCATGTACAGCAGTGTGAAGATGTGGTTGGCTGGCTTCATAGAATATGTGTGTAGTAGCTTTCACCTTAGCCAGTTCCTAGCTGTCTGAGAAGGAAGAGCTGGAAGGTGGGTGGGAATTGGAAAGATTGCGAGTGGGGAGAGCTGTCACAGTAAAGGGTGTTTAAATACATTTCATTAACCTGATATGTGCACTGGATCTAAACATTACAATGCCTTACTTTTTAGCTTTTTAGGAGGAAGGGGGAAATAAATGTGGAGTTCACACAAGCCTTATTTTGACATATACGTCATGGCCTGTACCCCTAGATATATGTACAAAAGACACCAACAGAACTTGTGTGAACATAAAAGCATTGTGAAAGGTCCACTCTCATTAACTTACTTTCAGTAAATGCTTTATCCTGGTCTGGGCCACAATGGGTCTAGACTCTGAGCTTATGAAAGAACACTAGGAACTGGTAGGAAACCAGTGAACACAGAGGAAACCTGTATGGACACAGGGAGGACATTTATAGAAACTCCAGTTTCCCACCTCAAAACAGAACCTAGGACCCTGGAACCGTGAGTCGGCAGCACTGCTACACTCAGACATTTCTAAACACTTTTCTAGCATTTGTACTATGCCATGATGATGTTGTGCTCAACAAGTATGTGATACTAGATGTGCCCCAGACTTCGTTCGCGCGGAATTGAATTGCAAATAAGTGTGTTTCTAAAAATGTACAACACCATTTGTTGAAATTTGTAATGAACTAAAATGTTTATGTTACTGTGTTGTGCGCAGAATAAAGGTGTAAGATTCAGTTTATTAAGTAGATTTTAATTGCACACCCATAAGCTCATATTAAAAAATGTACAGCACCATTTGTTGAATTTTGAGATGAACTAATCATTTTTTCATGGTAGCTTTTTTATATCAGGGTGTTTTCCATTTAAAATAAAAAAAAAAGCAAATCTTCCTTGCCCGGGGCCTAAATGCATTAAAACAAAGCCTATATGTTACTTCAAGCTCTTCCAATACATCTGAGAAAATTTCATAAAATTTTGTTTAGTGGTTTTTACGTGATGCATGCACAAACAAACAGACAAGACAGACAGACAGACAAAAATTCCAAAAATCATCTTGATTATTACTATTACTCATCTTACAACCCCCAAATATTTTTTTCACAAATATCTTCAATGTACAGTACACCCATGCCAACTTTACAGTTTTATAATTGTCAGATTTATTTTATGTCAGTTTTATAGACATAGATTGATGGCACACCCATAATTTTGAACAGGCAAAATGTGACATTTTGTAGCTTTTCGCTATAAGTAACTGTAGTTATAAATACACATTTTCTGAATGGGCAGTTAGTAATTGTTTTAAATCAGACAGATTAAATAAAAATTAGGCAGATGATTAATATTAGATTTTAAAAGTTTTAAAAATGCACTTGATGCAGTGATACCAGGAGCTTTAAAGTAAAAGTTACTATGAGAATGCGTACGCAAAATGGGTAACTGGTAGAGACATACCCCAAAATACTTGCAGCTGTGATTGCAGAAAAAAGGTGATTCTACAAGATATTGATTCAACCATTTATCACTTCACAATTATGTTTCACTTTGTTAGTCTATCCAATAAAGTACCAATAAAATACAGTACATTTACTGTAAAGTTAAGCAATGTGTGCAGGACATAAGAGATTGGATGTTAATTAACTTCTATTAAAACTTTATGCTTAATCCTGATAAGACAGAAGTTCTAGTCATAGGACCACAAGCAGCTAGAAGCAAGCTTTCTGAACACACTATAACTTTAAATGGCCTTGCTGTTCCATCAAGTGCAACAGTGAAAGACCTCTGTGTGATTATAGATCCCAGCCTTTCATTTGAAGCACATGTAGATAATATTACCCGGATGGCATTCTTTCACCTCAGAAATATTGCCAAGATAAGAAATATACTGTCACTAAACGATGCAGAAAAACTAGTTCATGCTTTTATCACCTCTAGGTTGGACTATTATAACGCCTTACTGTCTGGTTGTTCAACTAGGTGCATAAACAAGCTTCAGTTAGTCCAGAATGCAGCAGCGAGAGTCCTCACTAGAACCAGAAGATATGAGCACATCACCCCTATCTTATCTCCACTGCATTGGCTCCCTGTGAAATTTTGCATCGATTTTAAAATAATACTATTAACGTATAAAGCATTAAATGATCTCGCACCGTAGTATCTAGAGTGAACTGCTAGTGTCTTACCGTCCGCCACGCCTACTTCGATCAAAGGATGCAGGCTGCTTGTCAGTACCACTGATGTTACTATGACACAAAAGCGTGTCCAAATGAAGTCTTGTCATTTCCCTCAGAATCATGTGACCAGCAACAAACGAGTTTGTTGGAACCACATGACTCGTTTGGCGTTTGAGTAAAAGCTCATGCACATGGAGTGTTTTTAATCAAAATATTTTTTGTGTGTGTGAACATTTACTGAAGGAAAGATTTTTGGTTTATATTAATGACCTCAATTTATCACATAAAAAGTGTTATTGTACCTAGTTTTTTAAACATCTCTTTATTTTCTTTGCTTCCTCAACTAATTATGTTTATTGTGTTTTAATCACTTGATTTGTGTATTGGATCCTAACACTGGCTGGTGAATTGAACTATCTTGCTTTGCATGCAATGAGTCTCTCATATATTAGTTTCACCTTTTAAGTTGCATTACTGAAATAAATGAACTTTTGCGCAATATTCACATTTCACCTGTATAGGACCATTCCTCTATTTTTGCAATTGCTTTCTATACTTTTTTTCCTATGAAGTTTAGACTCCTACCTCTCTTCCAGATCGCCCCATCATCTGCTAACTATACCATTCTTTACCTCCTTGAACATGTAATTTATCATTTATGTGTCATGTTTATATGGTATTTCTCACTCTCTTGAAACCACTCTGATGTTTTGTCAATTGTCCTTTGCTTTCTATATAATATGTTAGTATTTTATTTATCATTTCCCCCTTATTTTGCAAATATTGGATGTTAATGCAAATGGTCTAAAGGTTTCTGGTTTTGTATTGTCTTTTCCTGGTTTGCGTATCAGGATATTCATCAGTTGCTAATTTGCACAAACTGTTTTTATCTTTGCTGCTACTTACATTACAAGGAACGTTTACTGTTTCTCCTCCCACTACCTCAACTCATTACCTCATTACTACAAAGTATTGGAATGCCATGTTGTCGCATTGTCACTTTGTCACTCTTGTTTGCACATTTGCACGTGCACTTTGTCGTCTTTTTTGTATAAAAACATAGATAGTTCTGTGTTAACTTAAAATGTCAGTATGCCAGGTAAATAGGTCTCTAAGTTAACTAGGTAACTAGTTAGTTTTTTGTTAATTTATCTTGTTGAATTTATGTTGTCATGCCAGTCTGTCTTGTCTCGGCTAGCCAGCTGATTAGGTTTCTTAGTTGGCTAGTTAGTTCCTGTTATTTTATGTTGTTAATTTATGTTTTTATGTTACAAGGTATGTAGCACCTTGGTTCTGGAGGAACGTTGTTTCGTTTGACTATGTACTAAACAGTGTATAGTTGAAGTGAAAATAAAACCCTACTTGACTTGATTGATAATAATTGCTTCTTTTCAGTTACTGTATGTGTTTACCATAAAGCTCTAACAAAGTGTCCTTGGATTGGTTACCAAGGTGGCTTATCTGGTCCTTGCCTGGTGATGGTACCTTAGTTTTCCTAAGAACCCGATCCAGTTATGTCTTTGTAAATGGAATATTTAGTAGATCACTTACTTTATTATGGTGTAGTAGTTTTCTCTTACTGTAGCTTCCCTTCCTTTCACACTAATATTATTTGAGCTGTGTATTTTTGCAAAAGTTTTTACCATCACCTCTGCTTTATTTTCATCATTCATGCTGTTTCACCATCCTTTAAAACCAGGTACCCAAACTCCGTTTTAATTCCGTTCATTCTTTTCATCATTTCCCACACTTTGCTAATATTTGTGTCGCTTCCCACTGAGGTACAAAATATTCTCCAATGCTATTTCTTTGCATGTTTTATTGTTCTTCTTACTTCACCTAGATTTCATTTATATTCAATAAAATTATTAAAATTGTGATTTCGTTTAAAAAAAATTTAAAGGTTTGATTTCGACTCCTTTATTTTCCTATATTTTTTCTTTTGGATGGCCTGGTTGGCTGCTTCTAGTGTAGCTCCACAAATAAGTCTATTCATCTCATTCATGTCTTGGTTAATATTAATTCTTTGTATTGTTTGCTCACTAATTTGCGGAAATTTCTCCAAATTTGCACTATTGAACCAATTTGCCCTTCACCTCTACCCCAAGTAGATTTCAAGTTGTTGCCAAACTACTGGATATAAGTTTAAGGTCAATGGTTGATTCTTTACCCGTTCTCGCATTGATTCTGGTCCCACTCCCATCATTGAGGCACACTAGGCTATTTATTTTCCATTAATTCCTCAATCACTATTCCATTCTAATCTTTGTAATGTCTGCATAGCGTACTATGTGCATTAAAATCTCCATACCATATCACTTTCCTTCCTTCCATTTCATCTAATAACTCAAGAGATTCTTATAATATAATTATATATTTTTATGGAAGTTAATAATCTTAATATTTCCTTCTTTTTCTCCAGATATATATATATATATATATATAATTTGACACCGTTAATTACGAGTGCTTTGGAATACGAGCCCGCTTCCGGTTACAAAGTGAGTGGAGGCAATTTGTGAAAGCATCACTGCCACCTGTCAGTTTGCTACACGTACCCGAGGAGTGAGAAACATGGGGGTACGCCATGTTAATGAAGTGACCGAGGGCTGCTTATAAAAGGGTATCTAAAATAAACAGTTGTGTACTATATATATATATATACAAAGCCCAAAGTTATGGAATAGTCTTCCAATTAATGTTTGGGACTCAGATACAGTCTCAGTCTTTAAGTCTAGGCTATAGCCAAGCATTTTTGTAAATAGATTTGCTTTAGGTAAAGGAGCAGATCTGGGAGACTCATGGACATATGAAGTATTATGGTGAACTGGTAAAACTCAGGTTTGTTGATGGTGAAGTGATTCGTCGCTTTACATCTCAGGAAGCCCTCATATCTGTGTTTCCTTCTGGCACTCCCTTTTAGTTATGCTGTCATAGTTAGTCCTGCCGGAGTCCCTGCACTAAATATACATTCACTTTATACATTGTGTGACAGTGACCATACCTAACTGCTATATCTCCTTCTCTTCTCCTCTTTCTCTCCCTCTCTCTCTTTCCCTCTCCCTGTCTCTCTGTCGAGCTATACATGTCGGATCACTGTCGTCGTGCTGCCAGTGATCCAGACTCCCTCTGCCTCGTCCTGGTGTCCTGCTTCTGGTTGGATATCTCGTCACATGGATGGCTTGTGTGGTCTGCCTGGGATGCATGTGGTGACTGGGGACGGTTCCACTTGTCCATGAAGACGGTCCTGGCCTCGGCTGACGCTGACAGCTGTTCTCTGAGGACTCGTGACTGCAGTCGCTTGATAGTTCAGGACTGGAGTTTTCGACAGTCTACCTGAGCCTCCAATAACGAACTGGAATCCATATTAATTTAAACACATCTCCTGTTATTCTGAACTTCCAGTCTCACACAGTATGACTGTAGATCAATCTCTGCTATCCGTTTTACCCAAGTGAGGATGGGTTCCCTGTTGAGTCCGGTTCCTCTAAAGGTTTCTTACTACTGCCATCTCAGGGACGTTTTCCTTGCCGCTGTCGCTGTCGTCCTCGGCTTTGATTCATACACATTAACATTTCATACAAACTTAAATAATTCTTTTGATTGTGTAAAGCTGCTTTGCAACAATGTCAATTGTTAAAAGTGCTCTACAAATAGAATATAATTGAATAGAATTGAATTGAACACATTATGAATACATAAATATGATTATTTTAATAAGTGCCATGGATGATGCCCACAACTCGATAAATGCAGTTAGTTTTTTTGTTGATATCACACTGCATGTTGTGGAAATGTATGAATCTGCACATGATCTGTGGTGCTATAAGAGTTTAATTTATTGTTTCTGACACTGTCAGCTGTGTCACTGTTTCAAAGTTGCATCTTCCCTGTTACTAAAAAAACATACAGTAACAGTCACCTGTGAGACAGAACATGGCATGTTACTGGACCAGTTGCATACGACACAAATATATACATACAGTACATATGTAAAATAAATATCCATTTTTGTCCAAACGTATCTTTTATGAGCTCCATGTCACTCAGTGTTACTAAAAAGTCTCCACGGCCATCTGCCCAAGGAGTTTATGTAAGAAGATTATGTAGTCTTTTCTAAAAGTTAAAATAAATTCTACAGCAAGAGAGCAGATCATTTTTTACTTACCCTCATACTTATGTACATGCTAAATGAATATCTGTGTATCACAGTTGCACTCGAAATTATTCAACCCCCATTGAAAGTTCTTTTTTTTTCCGGCCAAAGTTACTAACTTTGAAACAGGAGCAATTTAAATAGCTTAACACAACTAATATAACAAGTGATTTCTCCAAATTCAACACAAATTAACTGTAATGATTACTGCAGTCTCAGAATTATTCAACCCCCCTGAATAAAATCCCTCATTAGAGCACAGATGTGATGCTTCAGGTGTACTTGATTTAGAACACATACCTGTACTTTCTAGAGATTTGTTGATGGAGATGTTTGATTGCATGTCAGAAAGTCTAGAGAGTTGTCTTTAAAATTAAGAGATCATTGTTTTGCACAAACAAGGACAACGGCTATTAAAAAATAGCGAAGGTACTAAATGTTCCTAGGGGTTAGGGTTATAGAGTAGGAACTTTATTTTGAAGTTTAAAGTTAAAGGATCAGTGGCTACTCTACCTGTATGTGACAGAAAGAGGAAACTATCACCTACCTCTACAAGATTCAGGAAAACCCTCGATTGACTGCAAAGGATCTACAGAAAGATTTGGTGGCAGCAGGCACTGAACTTTGACTCTGCACTATAAGACACGTACTGTACTGAACACTCAAGGTTATCCCAAGACGTACCCTGCAATTGACCCTAAAACACAAGAAAAGTTGGGTTCAGTATGTTAAAAACAGTTTGGGAATTCCGTTCTATGGACTGATGAAACAAAACTTTAACTTTTTAGGCCTATGAATCAGCAGTATGTTTGGAGGAGAATGAATGAAGCATATGCAGAAAAGTGCACAGTGCCTACAGTGAAGCATAGGAGTGGTTCAGTGATGCTCTAGGGCTGCTTTGCTGAAACTTGTAAAACCCGTTGAGCTATTTAAATTGCTCTTGTTTCACTGAATTATTACAAACAGCTGCAGATTAGTCATTTTGGCCAAAAAGTACATTTTCAATAGGTGTTGAATAATTTCAAGTACAACTGTATGTATATTGTGTTGAGCATGTTATCTTCTTGACATGTCTTCTTTAATGCACAATGTTTGCACCGTTATACTGTATATTACCATATACCTATCGTTACTACCTAGTGCTCCTTCTGTACATTAATCACTCTCACCCCTGTGAGTGGTTTAGATGCCAACTTTGTATATGTACTTCTAATCTACTCATCCTGCTGCATGACCAAATTCAGACCAAGTTTTAGCTGTTTAACAGATGGCCTCACATTTGCCTCTAGGATACTCTAGTATACGCAGGAGTTGATGGTCAACTCAATTATGGCAAGGTGCCCTAATCCTGTTGCTGCATAAACAAGTCCAAATCATCACCCCTCCACTGCCATATTTGACAAAGGGTATATGTTTCTGCTGAAATTCTGTTTGGTTTTCACCAAACATGGTGCTGGGAATTAAAAGCCAGATAACTCCACCTTGGTCTCAACTGTCCATAGGACATTTTTTCCAGAAGTATTATGGTTTGTTCGGTTGCAGTTTTGCAAATCTTAGTCATGCTTCCATATTTATAGACAGTAAAGGTTTCTTCTGGCAACCCTTCTATGCAATCTGTAGTTCTCTAGTTGTAAATGACTATAACATTTAACATGCTCAGTGAGGCCTGTAGGGTCCAAGATGTAGCTCTTGGGTTTTTGTATTTCTCTGAGCATTGCATGGTCTGACCTTGGGGTGAATGTGATGGGACATCCACTCCTGGGAAAATTGGCAACTCTCTTGAATGAGTTCCTCTTGTGAATAATCTTTCTCACTATAGAATGTTAAACTCGAAATGGTTTTATAACATTTTGCAGATTGATGTGCAGCAACTATTGCTTTTTTACGACCATTGCTTATGTATTTCCATCTTGTTGTAACAACTGAATACTCCAGACAAACAAACTGCCAAAACTTTTGCTTTTAAAGAGATCTGCACACATGATCAATGATCAGTTAAATGAGTGCTGATGATTAGCAACTCCTGGCTGCAGCTTACTCTTTTAAATCCAGTGGAAGCAATAAGGAAGTATCTAGTATTGCCTTGGCTTCATTTTTGTAAAAATAAATAATGGCACGGTGAAAAATGTATTTGTCTAATGTGTTTGCCTAATAATAAGACCCGCTATGAACAGGTGATTTTATATATATATATATATATATATATATATATATATATATTTTTTTTTTTTTTTTTTTTTTAAGGGGGCACTAACATTTCTGCAACATGTACACAGATTATACACTACAAGGTAAAATATAATGTTAGATAGAGCAGGTTATGATACACCACACTGTTGCACGTTGCACCATTATTGTAATGCCTGTTTTGTTCTATTCAGAGCTTTCTAATTAATTAACCATGGGAGAGAACCATGGAGGTATGCATTTTATAATAAAATAAAATGGGTAATATTAAAAGTAAAGTACTCTGAGAAAATGTGAACCCAAAATTTAGCTAGATTACAACTGCCATCTTATGTGCATAAGGAGAATATTTTGGTAAGTTTGAAAAGGAAATTGCTTCAAAGGAAAGGCCATATGTTTCTCTCTATTTCATGTGTGTTTTTCTCTCAACCACAAACAGTCACAGAGTAGGAAAACAACATATCCACATAGACAGCTTATATGACTTACATGAGTTCAATTACTTAATCATGATCATTATTCTCATTTAAGACACATTCAGTAACTCTATTTGTATTATAAAGTCCACTCATATCAATTCAAATATTATGGAATTATAGAAATAAATCCACTAGATTTTATTTGTTATGGCATGACACCAATAATAATAATAATAATAATAATAATAATAATAATAATAAAACAGTAACAATTCAGCATTCAATTAAAAAACAAAAAAAGAAATAAACCAAAACACCCATATAAGCTCATATTTGGCAGGTGTTTCTAAAGAACAGGACAAGAATCAAATGTGTACAAGGTATCATCAAAACTTTAATTGCCAAATATAGTTGAACAATGTCAATGTCTATCTATCAATATGCAAGCTAATTAAATTATAATTATAATCTTCCAAATTCCATACTGTTTTTATCTCTAATTTATATGATCTTTTATTGGAATCTTTTATTGGAGGCCTTAAAAGGTCTGTGGTCTAGAAACAAGTAATTTGTCCCTGTAAACCTTTATGCAAGATTAAAGCCCTGATTGTGTTCAATGGCCTGTAGAAGCTTCTCTTTGAGGTTTTCTCTGCTTGTATACTTGGGCAAATCTAAAAGATTGAAGCAAGTATGAGCAACAGGAAGATAGTTCTCTCCACCTCCTGTTGGCTGAATGACCAAGACAAGACTCTTCATGCCTAGGATGGGGATTCGATCACTACCTGTAAGAAACACTGCAAATCCAAAAAAAAAAAAAAAAAGTAATAAAGAGTAAATACAACAGTAATAAATTATCAAGCACAATGCAACTGTGTCTTATACAGTATGTGCGATGCCTACTGTTTCAGCTGAAACGCTACCCTGACCAGGATATTGAAGATGAATTCAATACAACTGAAGATGAATTAATATTTATTATTTACTCTTTTTTTTATTAAGGAACATGTAAAAATATTATTCTTCCTTACACAAGAACTGCTTCTTCTTTTCCAGAGGTAACTCATGGAAGACTTCCCAGAAGAATTTGATAGTGGGGTGTTCAGGCCAATATTCTTCCTTGTACTTTGTATTCTGATAGAGATAAAAAATAATAATAATAATAATAAAAACATTTTACCATTTTACATTTTTTTTTGCATAGAGTAAGTGGAAAGAGAGAGAGAGAGAGAGAGAGAGAGAGAGAGAGAGAGTGCTATTAAAACTGCATGTTTTTGGAAAAGAATGAAAACAAGATAAATCATAACACAATTCCACATGTTTGAGGAGACTAGATTTTATTACTAAAATTATTATTACTATTATTTCATTTTTTAAAAAATATTGTTTTGTTAGAGCAACTTTATGCACACAACACTTATTTCTATTCAGAGTTGAATTAGTTTTGGAGTGAGATCTTGTACTGATGACAGGGAAGTCAAGCTATTTTGTAAATTATTGTTGCGCACATTTCAAATATTTGCCCTGGTCAGGACCTTGTGGTGGATTCCTTATTTGAGGTCTGATTCTTCATGCTGCCATGAACCACTTTTTCACAATTTAACCCAATTAATGTTGCAATTGTTGTCCTTTAATATGCTTGTGTCACAAGAAAAGAAAAATCCATTGGTGGCATAACCTAGCACATGAAGGTAGTTAACTGACTTCATTTTATTGTGACATACCCTTGCTGAGCCCAGAACTGACCAGTTAAAACAACCCTGGATCATAACATCTGCATCTAGAAACTTGTACATTGAGCACTATGCATGATGGGCAAATCATTTCAGGCAATATAATTCTTACACTGCCCACTGCTCTGGAAATCTGTACTTATCAGATCACATGAGCTTTTTCCATTGTTCCAAAATCCAGCTTATATGCTCTTTGAAAATCTAAATTATGTGTTTATTTTAAATCAAACTGTGATATCATTTGGCCAGACAAGTATGTACACAACTATGGGAACTAATAAGAACTAGCTGTGGAGTTCAAATAGTACCATACAATGAATAAAGGACATAAAAGTCAAATGTTCTACAGATTGATTTTCAAAAACATAATAGGATCAACTGCTTGGTTCAAAACATGGATACTTATCTTTAGTCAGAGAACCTGAATTCAACAACAATGTCATTCAGGAATTATCCAGTGACATTATTTTACTGTGGCGATGATGTCATTCAAGAGGCTAGTAAAGAAATACATCTACATCAATTACATCCCTTTCCAGCTCATCCAACCCACTCCAGTTCAAGTCATACTTTGACCATCTCATTGACCCCAGGACACGGGATGTCCCTGGTTTCTGCCTCTCAATGAACAAAGAGGCATACTGCAGGAACACTATTAAACAATCTGTAAAGTGTGCCAGTAGGGCAAAATGCTATATACATACTGTATATTCAGCATGTTTTGTGTCTGCGTGTTATGTTTGTTTATTCTGCATAACTTTAAAAGGTATTATCAGCATTTACAAACCCTTTTTATTAAACAAAGGTATAATTTAGTGTGTAAAATAGGGGGTGTGTGGTATCAATTGAGAG
Source organism: Clarias macrocephalus (assembly GCA_011419295.1). Classification (NCBI taxonomy): domain Eukaryota; kingdom Metazoa; phylum Chordata; class Actinopteri; order Siluriformes; family Clariidae; genus Clarias; species Clarias macrocephalus. The sequence goes on along the minus strand of JAAGKR010004332.1, from coordinate 11,315 downwards.
CTTATTTTATTCAAAAAACAGTGGTGTACATGGAAAATTGGTCGCATAAACAAGAGCTCAGGTAAAATTAAAAGTATAATCGGCTTGGCCCCACGTGACAGCTGAAAACCCGGCCTAATGTATGCACAAAAGGGAGAACCAAGTGAGTTGGTTCCAATTGGACCAATCATCCGTGGGACGGACTGACACAAATGGTCAAAACTCAGTGTCCAAACACGTCATCGTCGTCATGACATTTTGAAGGAAGCAAGCTCGCCTCGCGGGCGCTATGCCACCTTCGCTGACGTCATTCTCTCTTCGAGAACTCTCAACTAGACTTTGTGCCAGAAGTGCAACGAAGAAACCCACAGAAGTTGTTCCAGAGCGGCCATTGGTAACCAGGCAACCAAGCCTCACCGAAGGGCTTTCCCGAAAGACGTCATTTCAACCACAGCACCAACCAAATCAGCAATGCTGTGATTCCCTTCACTGGAGGCAAGTATATAAACAAAGCTGCATACTTGGCTGAAAAATGGTGCTCGTTTCATAACTAAAAACGTAAGATTAAACCCAAGACTCTGCTCTTATGACTTTCTTTGGTCTAGTAAACAGTACTAGATAAACTTAATTAACTTTCACCCTCCAAACTGTTTGTGTGTGTGTGTGTGTGTGTGTGTGTGTGTGTGTGTGTGTGTTCATGCGTGTGTTCGAGTAGCATAGTTTCATCGTAGATTAGTTCAAATAAATTCTTGTTTCTTTATAAAGAATTGTTGTCTTTTAAAGTTTTAAAGTTTAAACATTTGCCCAGATCTTACGTTACCTTGCTCATAATTAGGTAAATACCAGATTTCGTATTATCTTCGGCCGCGGGATAAACAGAATTGGTAAAATACACTAAGTCATGCTAAACGCTGGACGGGTAGTTGATAAAGTGTACACTATAAATTTTAATTCAGTTAACCCGAATCATTAAAGATTCGATATACCTCTGACCCAGAGCTGAACACTACATAATGGAGGTAAAGAATGCAGCAGTCATTCTTGGTCTACTTTATTGTAAACCCTACATATTAATGGTGGAAAATGCTTCAGGTATTTTGTCCACATTAAAATGTCCAAATATTATATATAAAACCCTTACATATAATGGTGAACAATGCCAGTCATTCGTTGGGTATTGTGAACCCTACACCTTGGTCATTAAGATGGGTGAACAAAACAAACTGCAAAAGGCCACACACCCTCCTCAACCTCTGATCATCAAGAGTGGCTAGCAGGCCTACTTGAAGCAAGTGAATGACCATGTTCTCTCATGCATGGCAAACAAAGAGCTTCAGAAGGCACCAGACAGGAAATGACACTAATTAAATTTTCTAATGGAATTACAGTGAAAAGGGTGAACAACATCAAATAGCTTGGTTGGCTCATCACCCAAGACTTCCTCTGAATATTCTTTAACATGTATTTCAGACAAGAACACAATGAGAGACTCTCGAAAGCAGATGGCAATGGTTTTTGCAAGCTGTAAGCAGTTATTTTATATACTTGTAAAGATGGACTTGTAAAGCTAAATATAGATTTTTTTTTAATTTTCATTATCCTGCAAGTGCCTTTTGTGAGAAATATAGATGACATTCATAAAGTTTACATTACAATTATGTGTTCTCTTGAGTCTCAGGAACAGGCAAGGCTATGTGACAGTTTTCATTTGTTTAAATTAAGTTTCCTTTTTATATGAAATCTGTCACTGAATACCCCACATGGTCGCTGGACACCAATATTAGTTCCTGAAACTTAACTTTTTTTTGTTTGGTAAAATAAAATGATGAAAAGTGGGAGTGGTATTACCTTACAGAATGCTTTCAACAGCAGAGACCTACAATGAGTTTAGAATATAAGTAACTTTAGTAGCTATCTGTGGTAACATCAAATTTTTTCCCCTGAGCTCAGCTCTAATGTCAGCCAAAAACATAGTTCTTCAGTTGCTTTAGTTGATGGAAGCATGTCCAAAATGGTTTTACATAAAAGCATATTACAGTACATACAGGTATAGGCTTGACAATGTTGATAGGCTTGATGAATGAGTGATTGAGCTTTTATTTTAGAGAATATGGAATAGAGGTGGCAGATTCTGCAATTTTATGAATAAATCCTAATATAATAGAAAATAAATAAGTTTTCTCCAGCCTATCTGAAGAAAAGGTTATCGCACAGTTATGCTATATTGGTTAGAACAATTGTCTTAAGTTACACACTGATTGTGTACTAAAATACACAAACACAGGAAATAGGAGAGATTAAAAAAAAAAAGCCAAACGCAAAAAACGCAATGTTGACATAATTTTGCATATATTATCCCCAGCAGCCTTCAAACTCGATGGCAAGCACCTACTGTAGATACCTGTACCCTCATGCAGGAGAAGTCTAACAGCAAGTGTAAACCCTAGAAGAGACCCTGAAACATGCCTTTGACCAAGGGAGTGTAACTGATGGTCAGCCTATTGTTGCACTCTCACCTGTATGTTTTAGCTACTAAGGATAAGTTATACCAAGTAATGAAAAATGCTCTAACCAAGGAAGAGACGATACAATTTTAAATTGCTGAAGACCATTGCCTCCTAGAATGGATAAGGAATAGAGAATATTCTGAGCATAAAATGAAAGTAGAGGTCAGATGACAAATACAATGGAATAGTCTTGCTGATACAAATATCAAAACTGCTAATGGACATACCATTCAAGAATTAATGTCGTAGAATATTAATCTCACCAACACATATGCATTCTGTGTTTTGGGATCAAAAATCTGAACACAGTGCTTTGTTCAATTAAACTGCTAGTGTCACTGACCAGCATGCACCTATAATGCCATGAGTAACATTCCTGCCTCTGAATCAAACTGTGCTGATATATATATATTTTAATTGTAGCTAAACCAGATTGTCTGGAGCATGCCAGCAGTGCATATGAGGAACACATTTTGGACTGAGCTTGCAATCAGGGTCTAATGACCAATTTGTACCTGACTTGAAATTTGTACAGGGCAACAAACAGAGTTTAAAGTGAAACCTGTTTCTCCATGATCTCTGCTTCTTTGCATGAATGTGGCTAGAGGCTCAATTTAAATTTACCAGAGAGCTTAGGAATTGGCTGCACAAATGTGAACAAAACCCACAGTGCAGACAGAACAAGTCACAAGGCCCTCCACTGATCACATCACACAGAACCTGTCATGGCTCTGTCACATCAGCACTGTGGTGAAGAAGGCCCGGCAGCATCTACAATGGTGTGAAAATTTTTTTTTGCATGTTTGTCACACTTTAATGTTTCAGATCATCAAACAAATTTAAATATTTGTCAAAGATAACAAGTGCATATAATACAGCTTTTAAATGAAGGTTTTTCTTATTAAGAGAAAACAAAAAACAAAACTACATAGCCCTGTGTGAAAGTTTTTTCAGAAAAAGAACAGGACCATTTTTCAGGACCTGGAATACTCATTCCATTTTCATTTAAAAACTGCGTGTTATGTTTGTGTTATCTTTGACTAATATTGTACTGTAATTTTAGTACTGTGATTGTAAATTTGTTTAATGTTACACTTGCATTTTATAAAGTTTTGCCGGCGGTGGTACAGCACAATGGGGGTGCTACAGTGATGTAAAAATGTGGTTTGTTAAAATTTTTTCATTATGATGATCCTAACAGCTTACTGCATTTAATTCTTATATTAACGCTGATGATTACATCTGCTGATGCAGTAGTAGAACGTCCCAGTTTAATTTATTTCTGTTAATAAATCTACTACAAATTTAAAGAAAACAACATATAAGATGACACATAACCCAAATTACACATGATAAAATCTAAAGGCTCACTGTGTTAACGTTTACTTAAACTCGATCCTAATAAGATTTAATTTAATCAAATTTTCTAAATTTGTACCGTAATTTTAGTACTGTGATTATGAATTAGTTTAATTACAATGTTTCACCTGATTTTATCTGCTACTATGTGCAGCTCTAAAGGAGCTGTGGCTCATTAACCCTTGAGAGAATGAACTAAGGCTTGTGGCGTCGGTCTATAGTTACATAGTGCCACTCAGCAGTAAAAGCCAGCAAACTAACAAACCCAAATTACTGTCGCCATGAGGCGCAGTGGTAAAACCATTATACCTCTTGTGTCATATGTTATACGAGTAGGAATATGGAGTTAGAAGGTTGAAATAAAATACATGTATAGTATACACGTCAAAAACATTTTCCTTTTTTTTCTGTGGTGCATTAAATAAACATATATTTTAATTAGTTTGTTTACTTTAGCACTGAAATTACAATGAGTAAAAAAAAAACTCATTTAAAAATACAGAACTAAAGGATTTTAAAAAAATTCAGATGCCTAAATAAATCAGCCTTAATCAGGGATTTCAGCCTTTTTGGAAAGTGACCTTATTTTAAGGCTTAATATTTACACATATATACACATAATATAATATAGTTGGTAAGAGCCCATAAATGCGCATACATGGTATTCACCTTCGCTATTGAAATAACTAGGTTTATCCATCACACTGATGCTTATCAAAGTCAGGAGATGTAGGATAAACCCTGAGTCCTGCCAATAAGTGCCATCCTTCAGTTTATACAAAGCCAATTCTACACTCTGATTGGCCAAAGTGCATTAAATGTGGAGTATAATTTTTTGTTTTCTTTTACAAACTTGAGACGCAATTTGTTGAGTTCATTAAATGGAAAATTCTTCAAATCAGTGTTTAGCTATTTTGCCCATTTAATATAATTTAAAACCTGCTCTCTTAAGTCAGCAACCCACTAGCTTTAACCTTCTGCATTCATCCTTGTGGTGCTTTTTCAAGCTTCTACTGGACTGTCTTTTAGTTGCTTGTTTCAGGGGTTTTACTTTCATTAACCTGTTTAAATGGGTTATGGTCTGTTGACTGTCTTGGCCAGTCTGAAACCCTCTACTTTTTTCACTGTCTTTTGTAGTGTTGTCAGTGTTTTGGGTCATTGTCTTGCTGCGTGATAAAGTTCTGATGAACTGCTTGCATCACTTTGGTATAGGTTAAATTTTGTTGTGTAGCTCTGTATTTCTTGGCGAATTCCAATCTGGCCTTCCAGATACCGCTGATCAATATACAGCTGATGAGTGGTTTCCCCTCACAGATGCTTTCCAACAACGGCCTGCAATACCTTTCATCACTATGAGTGATGTCAGTGTAGTGCCTTCCTTTCTTCCCAGCTCTCACAATATTTATGCAGCCAATATTCATGCTGGTTTCATGAATAATGGGTGGGTACATACAAAAAGTGATATTTTCCAAATTGTTTAACACCTACAGTCGTGGCCAAAAGTTTTCAGAATGACAAATATTATTTTTCAAGTTTGCTGCTAAACTGCTTTTAGATCTTTTTTCAGTTGTTTCTGTGATGTACTGAAATATAATTGCAAGCACTTCATACGTTTCAATGGCTTTTATCGACAATTGACATTTATGCAAAGAGTCAGTATTTGCAGTGTTGGCCCTTTTTTTAAGACCTCTGCAATTCGACTGGGCTCAACTTCTGGGCCAAATCCTGACTGATAGCAACCCATTCTTTCATAATCACTTCTTGGAGTTTGTCAGAATTAGTGGGTTTTTGTTTGTCCACCCGCCTCTTGAGGATTGACCACAGGTTCTCAATGGGATTAAGATCTGGGGAGTTTCCAGGCCATGGACCCAAAATTTCAACGTTTTCGTCCCCGAGCCACTTAGTTATCACTTTTGCCTTATGGCACGGTGCTCCATTGTGCTGGAAAATGCATTGTTCTTCACCAAACTGTTGTTGGGTTGTTGGAAGAAGTTGCTGCTGGAGGGTGTTTTGGTACCATTCATTATTCCTGGCTATGTTTTGGGGCAAAACTGTGAGTGAGCCCACTCCCTTGGATGAGAAGCAACCCCACACATGAATGGTCTCAGGATGCTTTACTGTTGGCATGATACAGGACTGATGGTAGTGCTCACCTTTTCTTCTCCGGACAAGCCTTTTTCCAGATGCTCCAAACATTTTTTGGAGAGAAGTGGCTTCTTTCCTGTCCTTCTTGACACCAGGCCATCTTCCAAAAGTCTTCGCCTCACTGTGCGTGCAGATGCGCTCACACCTGCCTGCTGCTATTCCTGAGCAAGCTCTGCACTGGTGGCTCTCCGATCCCGCAGCTGAATCCTCTTTAGGAGACGATCCTGGCGCTTGCTGGACTTTCTTGGACGCCCTGAAGCCTTCTTAACAAGAATTGAACCTCTTTCCTTGAAGTTCTTGATGATCCTATAAATTGTTGATTTAGTTGCAATCTTAGTAGCCACAATATCCTTGCCTGTGAAGCCATTTTTATGCAATGCAATGATGGATGCATGCGTTTCTTTGCAGGTCACCATGGTTAACAATGAAAGAGCAATATTTTCAAGCATCATCCTCCTTTTAACATGTCAAGTCTTCCATTCTAACTCAATCAGCCTGACATAATGATCTCGAGCCTTGTGCTCGTCGACATTCTCACCCGAGTTAACAAGACGATTACTGAAATGA
>JAAGKR010004331.1:0-54180 GCA_011419295.1 Clarias macrocephalus | reverse complement strand
GAGTGTGCGCTCGCAATTTGACACCGACACACACACACACACACAGACGCGCTCTGGCCTTTTCACCCCCTCAGAAACACACAGAAACTCTGCTCTGTCGCGATTCTTTTCAAAGGTAAGGTGCTGGTTCATTTGTTTTTTTGTTTTTTTTTTACTTTACAGCAGTGATTCCTTTAGTATGCGCACACGCCAGGTCAGAGAGACTTCTTTTCTCCTGTTAAAACGGTGTTTCCATTGTGTGTGTGTGTGTGTTTGTTGTGAAACTTAAAAATAATTCCCTTAGTATGCGCTCATGCCAGTGTCAGAGATTTTTTTTCCCTGTTAAAACTGTGTTTCCGTGTTTGTGTGTGTGTCTGTTTGTTGTGAAACTTAAGTGATTCTGTTAGTATGCGCTCACGCCAGTCTCGCTTTTTTTCCGTTAAAACGGTGTTTCCGCTGTGTTTATGCACTTGTTGTGAATCTTAAAAAGCGAGGTGGGGAGAGGGAGGAGGAGTGTTACTGTGTAAAACGAGGTGAGTGAAGGGGCTAATTCCACACACACACACACATGGCGCATGCACGCACCAATGGAAACACTTATCTGTCAGGATTTATTTGTCCTTTTTTTTAAGGTAAAGTGCAGATTAATTTGTTTTATTTTCATTTTATAGATTGTATTAATTATTTTTATGTATTTATTTTTTGGGGCTGTGGAACGAATAATTTGAGTTTTCATTATTTCTTATGGGAAATGATGATTTGGTTTACGAGTGTTTTGGAATACGAGCCCACTTCCGGAACAAATTTTTTCATATTTTAAAATTGCTTTTTGTATTATATCGGGTTATCTGTATCAGATCTTTATCATTTGAGTGAGACAAATAACTCCCATCTGAGCAGTTGTTCATTATCTCTATATCCTTACCAGAATTTCTAGAAACACAAGCACATCAGACATAAAAAAACAAATGATGGAATTAAACGTTCTCATAAGAGTGCCATGTAACCATCTGTCTGTGTGAAGAATGAAATTAAGCCCAGAATTATACAGATTGAGACATAATTTGCAAGAAGTTTTGAGCAACTTAAAAAAGTGATAAGATGACCTTAAAAATGTAAAACAGCACTTTACTTGTCACACACGTTCATCACACACCACTTCACAGGAATGAGTTTTACATAAAGACCTGGTTTTAATTTATCTGACATTGTGATAACATTTAAGTCACACAGAGGCAGCGATGCAAGCAAAAACCTCCACAATTCTAAACCTGGCGTTAATCGTGACACGTTTATATATTAACGAGAGTGAACTCAATACTCCTCCTGCACAATGTGCTCTGAGAGAGACGGCAGCAGATTTACCCTGAGATTAATTAGAATCACAAGAAAACCTGAGGTGGTAAATTCGGCGAGTCTCAGGTCTCCAGCTGTCCTCTGCTCTGACAGACGAGCCGTTTAAGATGCGATTTCTGCTGCTGGGTTTTGCCCTCTGACAGCCTGCATACGGAGAAGAGAGACGCTCCATCTGTTTATCGGAGAAAACGGATACATGTTAGAGAGGGAGGAACTGAACCTGCCATCATGCTGACAGCTGCTTAGGGAGATAAAATAACACTGGGGCATGGAGAGAATTAAGAAGGCGATATGTGGAGGAGGTGAAGAGAGTCTGCTGATGGACATTACGGAGGAATGCTGACAGAATAAACACTTAGAATCCGTTTTAAGTTCAGTCTGCGTGGCCAATCAATCGAAGTTTACATTAGTGTGTCACTGTGTATTTCAATGAAATCATAAAATATGAATATGACTGTTTTTTTGTTTTTGTTTTTTCCCCAGCAAACTACCTGATTCTTTTCTTGAATAATACATTTCTTGTGTAAATGTTCCTGCAAAAGGCTTAAGAATAAATTCGTTCACATTCAGCCTGATAAATGAGGAACATTGTTACGGCTCCATTGTGTGATGAATTATCAAACAGTTATCTGCTTCAAAGAATACATGAATGTTCAGAATTGTGTGAGACTATCTCCCGGTTTAATTAATAATACAGAAAGAAATCATGTTTTTTTAATGTTATCACAGCTCTCAGACATATCTTATTTCTATGCTTTCATGAGCAAAAATGTGTCTATTCATAAGCATGTGTGTATCTTCATCATCATTGCCACCTATATCAAGAATGGATTGAATGGATCTCTAAAACCCTCTACAACTAAGGAAGAAAAAAAAAACATCAGGTTAAAAAAAATTGCATTAAGGACTGCCCTTGGGTAATATTAAATTATTATTACATTATTAAAGTATAGTTGAATGCAAATGAAAAATAGGAAGAATAAATAATGCACAATATAAATCAAACTATGTTTAATAGTGAAAATAAGACCTGCTCTATACACACACAGTGTGACGAGAACTCACAGGATTGGGACTGAAAACCACTTTTTAGTGAAAAAAAAAAAAAAAAGGTTTAAATTTGCTAGGGAGCATAAAAAGTGCACTTTGGAGCGATGGAACAAGACCATGTGGTCTGATGAGCGTGTTGGGAGCATCAGGGTAAGAAGGGAAGTGCATGAAGTGATGCACCCATCATGCATAGTGTCCACTGTACAAGCCTCTGGAGGCGGGTTATGATCTGGGGTTGCTTCAGTCGCTCAGGTCGAGACTCAGCGACGTTATGTGGCAATAAAATGTTTTTTTTTTTTTTTTTTTACACATCACTGTACTGTATTAAATATTCTAATATACATCATTTATTAAGTTATTAACTTTCATTTATTAACTAGGAGACTTTAAAATAAAAATACAGTTAAAATGTACTTTTTTTTTATTTACAATTTTACATATGCCTTGCATTTTGAAATTAGTATAAAGTTTCACAGTATTTCTCTGCAACACCCTGACCGTTCCTTAAAATTACCAGCTCTAATATTTATCCTACTTCGGCATGCAGCTGTTACTGTTAGCAACATTAGCCTCAAAATTGTACCAAAATGCATTAAATGAAATTAATATTGTAAAGAGCTGTGCTAAATTAAAATAACTTTAAGTCACAGAGTCACAGACAAGAGGAATTGATCAAAATCTAGTTTTAATATTGTTTTTTCACTCCGAAGTAAAATATACACACATGCAAATTTGTTGGATAATTGACAGAAAATTTTCACCAAATTTAAAAAGTAATAATAAAAAAAAAAGGCTCTTGGCTGGAGCTGTGGGTGGAACCAGAGAAAAAGGTGGAGAATTTGTATTAGTTGTAGAAGCAATAGTACAAGTTTTTTTTTTTTTTTTTTTTTTTTGCATATACACAACTAAAAACCCATTTTAGAATTTTTTTTTTTTTTTTTTTTTTATAATAGGTGACCTTTAAAGTGCTTTTCTTTTTTCAAGTGGGCTATATTGATTTGTGTTTTTTCTCTAAATCCATGAGTGTGTTAAATCTCATCTCATCTTGTGGAGATGTTTCAACTGATATTATTTTTATATAAATGCAATGTTGACGTTATTGAAAGAAAATATAAAATGAATCTATGAAGGTAAACACATTTAAGTCTGCTTTTGTGGAATAAAGAGAGAGAGAGAGAGAAGCACTATAGAGTATAGAGATTATGAGTATTGTAGTCTCTTTGATTTTATTTAAGTATTTAATTAAACGTCTTTACCAGAGGAAAGCAGCACTTAGATGACCTCAAGAAGCAGATGCCTCTCATCTCATTCTGTGTGTGTGTGTGTGTGTGTGTGTGTGTGTGTGTGTGTGTGTGTGTGTGTGTGTGTGTGTGTGTGTTGAATGAGAAAACATGCCTGAAGCAACAGAAATGAATGAAACCTAGAGAAAAAGTATTATTTAAAGATAAATCTGATAGAGCGAGAACAGAATGAGGAAATTTGAAAACAGAAGGCGAAGCCTGAAGATAAATGAAAGCAGGCTTCATGGAGAGATGCAGGCAGATTTCTTGGGGCTTGGATCGACTGGTTTAATATATCATCAACTCAAATGGAATGTCATGGTTTGGAAGGAAGGATGTCTAAAATAAATGGAAATAAAATATTTTTTGAAAAAACTAACAATATTAGCAATAAAGGAAGGAACTGGCACAACTCATTGATTACCTGTATATCTGTATTATGGTTTTAAAAACCGTACCACAGAGGAATATCATGTGAATATGGGAAGAACATGTGACATTTCACAGAGGTACCAACCTGAACTGAGGACCAAAGAGACGTTGTAGCTGTAAAGTGGCAAAACTAATGCCTAGATATGAATACTGTATATAACTGTATATTAGGCAGTATAGTGGCACAGTGTCTCCAGGGGTGAGGGTCTGAGTCGTATGTTGGGTCTATGTGTGTGCCATTTGCATGTTCTCCCTGTGCTTGGTAGTTTTACTCCAGTCAATTTCCACCGAATGCCCGAACCCCATCCACTGGATGCAATGCCAATACCCAGGGCATCTGATGTAAAACCTGTGCCAGGTTGGTTGCGGATTGGATGGTCCGCTGCGGCGACCCCTCGACAGAATCAGCTTAAAGACTAACAACAACAAAACATTACGAAATAAGTAAGCTGATCTCATGTCATAGTCAAATAGTCATAATTTAGTGTATGTGTTTTTTCCTGCATGCATAGAAAAAAAAAAATTGTAAAGCCAACTATAAAAATTATGTGTCTATGTGAATATGATGTTACAAATTTCAAGTTAGGTGACTTTCTTTTTAACATATTGAATCTGCAACCTTCTATGAAAGCTACAATAAAAATAAAAAAATAGCATCACCCTATAAAGAAATACACTGGGACATCTGGAAAATCCTTCAAACTGCCTCCATTCCCTTTATGACCCATTAGTGAGCAGTGAGCTACATTAATCAGCCATAACGTTAAAACCACTGACAGGTGAAATGAATAGCATTGATTATCTCATTACTATTGTACCTGTCAAGGTGTGGAATATAGTAGGCAGTTAGCTCTTGAAGTTGATGTGCTGGAAACAGGAAAAATAGGCCAGCATAAGGATGATCTAAGCGAGTTTTACCAGGGGCAAACTGTAATGCCTACACGACCGGGTCAGAGCATCTCCAATACGACAAGTCTTGTGATGTCTACTCATTACTCATGGGATTCATTATTTCAGGAGGATAATGCACCCTGCCACCTGTTTAGGAATAGTTTAAGGAACATGACTATAGTTTTTGCCTCCAAATTTGACAGATATCCATCAAACCGAGCATCTGTGGGATGCACTAGACAAAAGAACACCGATCCATACAGGCAGCTTACAGGATTTAAAGCTAGTGCTGGATAAAGTACACAGATAGTTGAATAAAAGTAGAGATATCCGAGATTAAATATTACTTAAGTAAAAATAACGGTCCTCCACATGAATGTATACTTGAGTAAAAGTCACAAAAGTATTTACAGAGTGTGTTACGCTGATCAATGATGCAGTATGAGCAGCGGTTCGATCTGATGCGGTTGGACAGCTTCAAATCTCGCAGAGTGGGCAAGTGTTAGCCTTCACTCTCTTCAGTTGGTAGCTATTGTATGATGGACAAGAGCTGACTGGTGAGTGGGAATCAGCCAAAACTAATTTAGGGAGAAAATGAAGGGCGGAAAGTGGGACCTGTAATGATTTCGTAGGTGGGTGCAAGCAAAAACAAGACAAGATGAAAATCGAAGGCTGGTTAATTATTATAGTTATTGATGTAAAAACAAGATATAATTTTTTCACCATTATTTACATAAAAGGAAATAATAATAATAATAATAATAATAATAATAATAATAATAATAATAATAATATGTAGGCAATAGTAAATACCAACCATGATTCTATAGCTTGTAGATTGACCTTGAGCAGCAATCATTTGAAGTAAGTGTTTCCTGTATGACTTTATTAGTCTCTTACATCGTTTTGGCCCATTTCTTTTTTACTACATTGATTCAGTTCACTGAGGTTTTTGGGCTTTCGCTTATGCACAGCTCACAAAAGGTCCTGCCACAGAATTTCAGTTGGGTTGAGATTCAGACTTAGACTAGGCCATTCAAACACCATGGTTCATTTATTTTTCAGCCATTCTGTGCTTCAGATCACCGTCCTGTTGCATGACTGAATTTTGTCCAAGCTTTAGCTCTCAGAATGATGGCCTCACATTTGCCTCGAGAATCCTCTGGTATACAGACGAGTTCACGGTGAACGCAATGACTGCGAGGTGCCCATGTCACATGCCTGTAAAAACACCTCCACCGGCATACTTGACACTCTCAAGATGATATAAACCCCAGACAATTTGAGATCCTATCTCTGTGTCATTACTCTGTGTCATTGTCCCACCTCATGGCCAGCTCTATGTGTAACATTTAACATTAGTTACATCAGATCTGAAGGTCACAAATATTTGACTTGCTGCCAGATTTCATCTTCCAGAAGCAGGAGAATTTCATTGGCATGTGGAAAATGAAGGGAGTAAAGCCGAATTTTATCAGCTGCAGGTTTTTTTTTTCTTTTTTTCTTTCACATTTCAGTGTTTAGGAGCTTGCTGATGCATAATGCATTTTGTGGAAAACAAACCTCTCGCTCTTATCTTCAAGATAGATTTATTGCATTTAGCCTCACCTCTCGATAGCAATATATATTCTCTGTTTATCAGAGGTGGCTGTTTTGCATGAAATTGTTCAGTTAATTACACAGTCAGTGGCTTCGATGTGGGCGCGCATTTTTTTAATTAAGGAGAACAGGATTCCTGCGCTGGTTGCGCATGGAGTTATTAGTTTACTGAACTTCATTTTATTTCAGCAAAGTAAGTTAGAGCTAAAAGAAAAAAAGAATAATCTGACCCTGGCATCTACAGCTAGATTTTAATCAATAATTCAAAAACATTTTCCAAATTTTTGTGCTTACAAACAAAAGCTTAGCAGAGGAGTTATGAGCTTTGGATGCAGAATGCTGGTGGAAATCTATTAGACCTTAAAGATATAATGCACTTTCATGCATAAGCAGTCACCCTCCTGAACTTTGGCACATGTTGCAATGTTAAAATCTGGACCTTAAAAGAATTTCATGTCATGAAACTGACTTAAACTGGGAAAAGGCACAGTATTTTCACAATTTCATGCAGACTACATACTGCATAATGCTAGAAAAACACCAAATCCAAACAACTGGCTTGAATAATGACAAATTCCATGATACATTTTGTCGGACATATCCTCAGGTCCCCGGTGACAACTTTAATTTCCATTTGCACTTACTTCCTCTTTACTGCAGTATATGAGGTCCAAAGGCAAAACATAATTTCATCAAGCCCTGTCACATAGAGTTTCATATTAGTTGGACTAATTTTAATTAAAAATAAAGCTTAGAAGAAAAAAGCATGACATAGAGAGTTGCTGCTCGCTTGGGATTATACACCTTCTATATTGAAGATGTGGTAACTGATGGTTATGTCATGAGTCAGTACAGAACTTGAGAGCCACAGTTATGATGACCTGCAATATGAATTTTATTGTAAAATATAAACTATAACTTTAACAAATATCTTACAATGAATATTAGTAACTAGTGTGGCTTCTCCAATTTGGGAATTTCAGCTCTATTTTTCTATAATGTTAACTTAATATGGACTATTAGTTCCAATTTGATATTCAAACTTGGTGGTCTCAAGTGTATTTATGTATTTATATTTAAGTCCAACATGTTAAAACTAGGTATTTACCTATATTTACCAATTCCCATACATATTTGACCTATTTGTCTTTTTTGTTGTTGTTGTTGTTGTTGTTGTTGTTGTTGTTGTTGTTGTTGTTGTTGTTGTTGTTGTTAAAATTGGGCTGGTGGACAGATGATGCCCAAGTGCACGAACACTTGCATCAGACAAGTTACAAGCAATACAAACAACTTACTAGTATGAACTTTTGGCCAAGCATTTGGACTCACACTGCTATGCAACAATATTCCCAGTGTCGAATTAACGCACTCCAGTTTCCTCCAACAGTCCGAAGACATGCAGGTTTGGTTAACTGGCATTCCCATATTGCCCATAGTGTGTGAAGGAGTGTGTGCCCTGCGATGGATCGGCGCTCCATGGTGTCCTTGGTGTACCCAGCCTCATGCTTAAGGACTGCTGGGATAGTCTCCAGGCTCCCCGTGACCCTGTACAGGACAAGTGAGAATAGTGAATAAATGATTTAACACCCAGGGTGTTTATATGGGGCCAGTTGGCCTCATGTGGACTTTGTAAGTAATAAATGAACACTGTGGATTTTACTGCAGCAGAGAGCTTGGCTGAGACTTTCTAATGTATGCATGAAACTCTGGGTTAGGTCTGGGAGTTGTACGTGAGACAGGGGTGTGTGATTAGTAATCCAATGGCTAGAATACTCGATTACTAAAATATTCGATAGCTACAGTCCTAATTACAGGTCAGTACTTGGTTTATTCCTTACTTTACATACAGAGCATACTATATATAATGTTGACTTTCTGCTGCACAGTGCATTTTTAAATCTTGCCTACATACTGGAACTGTGTACCAATGGGTTATTTTGCTTCATTCATATTTATAGCAATGATCCCACTTCACTGGGTTGTATTCATTTTGGACCTTCACTTAATTAGCTTCACAACAGGGAAATCAAACTGAAGTTTAATGTTTTTCCTCATTAGTTTGTATTTCACTTATTTCCTTTATATCTGCATGAAATCCTTTTCTACCAGCGTTATTAACGCAAACTTCTTAACGCTGCAGCAGCTAATTAAAGGACGTGCTTGTTTTTAATTAAGCGTGTAACAGAAGGAACCTGTCAGAGTTTGTTCATACGGTTTATTTTAAAAGAGAACCCGGCTTTTATTTATGAACCAGATGGATCGAAACTGATTTTAGACATAAACTGGTGTTGAATCGTGACACACTAGCTTTGAAGTAACAAATGGACGAGGGGGAAAAATGCACATTTTATATAAAAGACTTTTCAATTTATGGACAGGAGGACAAAAGTGCAACATTCACTTACACTTTCTTTCTCACTCATTCTCTATACCGCTTATACCGTACAGGGTCGCTGGAGGGTTGGAGCCGGGAGCCAATCCATCACGGGGCGCAAGCATGCACACACTCACACACTACGGACAATTTGGGAATACCAATTACCATAACCTGCTTGTCTTGAAACTGTGGGAGGAAAATGGAGCACCTGGAGGAAGCCCACCATAGATGGAGGAACAAGCACACACAGAGATGCAGGACTTGAACCCTTAACCCTAAAGGTGCAAACCCACACCGTTCACCACTATGTCACTGTTCTGCCCCCAAAAGAGCAACAATTTTCCAATTATTTTTGGGTGAGAAGAGCATACACTCTCTCTCCCCTGGCAATCACAGTAACACAAGCACAATATTGCAATCTCTGAGCTCATGTAAATGGAAGTAAGCAGATAAGGCAGGCTTTTTTTCAAAACCAGTGTGCGACTCTGTCCTTTGACACAGCAGTTAGAAAAGATGGAGTTGACTGGCGTTATGCGTCTTGGGAGAAACAAGACCAGTGTGTTAGCCTTCACTCTTGATAGCCTGACGGTTGATAGCAGTTGTATAATCGGGAATTGCTGGCTAGCGGGAGTTGGCTGAAAATAAATTAAGGAGGAAATAGGGTTGTGTAAGTCGGTGTGCTCGTAGTGCCTGTCCCAAGCCCAGATAAATGTGTAGGGTTGCATCATAAAGGGCATCTGGCATAAAAAAGAAAACTTTGACGAATGAAGTATGTGCAAAAAGAGAGCTTCTGCTGTGGCAACCCCTGATGGGAGGTTCGAAAGATTTATAATGGAGATTTATATGGAGTACATAATGGATTACTCTCATGTAACAGCTTTAATCGTAAATCTATGGAGAACAATTCTCATGGTTTTTATGCTTTTTCCCCATTGTTGTATTAGCTGGGGCTTAAATAAGCCAATTAAGTGTTCCTCCTATTGTGACCTATCACTTGAATAAGAATTGGGCGGGGAGCGGTTTGATCATTAACAGTGTTAATGTTTTAAAGTACAGCAATAGTCAAATATGGAAATGGGAATGTTATTATTATTATTATTATTATTATTATTATTATTATTATTATTATTATTATTTATGCCTAATATCAATACCATTTTCTCATGTTATACATTGTTACGACCCGCAACATGTTGGTCGCAGGTTTTATGCGTCTGTGTTGCTGTGCTTCGTGGCGTGCGTATATTGTGTCCAGATTTTCCGACTGCCACTAGACCGGCAGCTGCCTGACCTTCCACACGTGCGCTTCCACCCTGAGTGACGTCATCGACCATTTATAAACCGGAGAGAGACGCGGGAACGGGGAGGCGTGGAGGCGATGTGTTGGAGAGGTTTTGCTTTGATTGCGAGTCTTGATATTCGATTGTGTATTCTGGCTTTTGACTTTTGCTTTGATTATTGGTTTGGTTTTAAATTGCTTTGTAAATATTTAGTTTGTAATTTCACTGTATGTTTGTGCACTCACCAGTAGTAGGGGTGTGGCTGCTAATTATTTCTGGGAGAAGGGAATTTGTTCAATGTTGTTGGTTTAGGGAGATATTTTTGTTGGTGGTTTGTTTTGGTAGGTAAATTAGCTTATAAATATATATACAGATACCCTTTCTGTTTATTATTTTGGCCTGGGTCCTTCCTAAAGCTGATCCTGGCGTTTATGTCTTTATTTGCATGTTTTTTTTGTTTTTTTTTGTGTGTGTACACTAACGTATCTGGCTAGTTCTTTCTGTTATATTCCACCATTGTGTTCCACCTTCACCATACAGTTTACAATAGAACCCCGAACCAGTCCCTTGCTGTACGGCCCAACCCTAAACTGGGACGCAACAACATTAATCTGCCATTTTTAATTAAAAAAAATAAAAAAAACAAGTCTGATATATATC
This sequence comes from Clarias macrocephalus, assembly GCA_011419295.1. NCBI lineage: Eukaryota > Metazoa > Chordata > Actinopteri > Siluriformes > Clariidae > Clarias > Clarias macrocephalus. The sequence continues at coordinate 43,276 of JAAGKR010004331.1, read as the reverse complement.
TGGAATATATTTATAACTTTAATAATACAGTAATTTAACAGTCATAGAAGCAATTATTTAGTCAATAGATTTTTTGTCACCACAAACAAGTTTTCGTGTTTACTAGATATCTGGTCTCAGTTTTACCTTTGAATATACTGTACACTCCAATAAGTGTTCACATGATACATAATGTCATTTGTTCATCGTTCCTGAGGCCATAATATTAAATAAGATCAGTTAACTAAATTTAGATTTCTAAAAAGACTGCGATCAGTGTAGTAGAAGATTTTCCCACTATTAGTTTGTCGGTGTGTAAAGAACACCGCTCCCTCACTTTCATTAGCATGCATGAAAAGAGCAGCTAATACACCACTGATGAGTCGCCATCTGGGTTTCCTCCCATCGTTTTAATCACTGCCGAGCATCATCACGTTTTCCACCATTCTGTCACCAGTTTGTCCTATTTTTCCCAAGTACTTTGTCTAAATCTGTATAAAAATTTACAAAGATCCGAGACAGAGGTGGGATTCATGTTCATACTATTTCTTTCAACTTTATTAATATGAAACGTGACAACATCTACATCATTTATTTCCATTTTGTACTTAATTTTATTTAAACTTTGTATTTACTTTTTTCTAAGAACAAGGACTCGGTTGTTAATTTGTATATAGTTTCATGTATAAACTATTATAAATAGTTTGAACTCCTGCATCAAATGTTATAATTTCTTTGTTGGTAGAAAAGGTTTGGTATGGTACCAACAACATATTTAGTATTTCTGCACTGATGGTCTCGATAGTTTATTTTCTCAATGACTTTAATATATTTATAAAAATATTATTCATTATAATAGTATAATCACTCACTCATTCTCTATACTGTACCAAACATGTACAGGGTCAGCGGATGCCTGGAGCCTTTCCAAAGCGATTTGGGGCACTAGGCAGTGTACATCCTGAATGGAGTGCCAGTTAAATACTGAGAAATTTGGAAACGCAAATTAGCTTATCCTGCATGTTCCCACCAAGTTCCCTGTTCTGAACATGCAAACTCCACACTCAGGCCCAGTGGTGGGACTCGAAACCCCTCAGTCCTCAAGGTGCGAGGCAACTATGCTACCCCACTGTGCCACCAACTGTGATTATATATTGGAATTTAATACAAAAATGGTCAAGGTCACAGCAAGGTCAAAAATCTGAAAGGGGTACATTTTTAAAGGTGCAATGGGGTATGTTTCAAATTTTTGAAGAAACTGATGCATTTAGCATGGTGTATTTCCTGTATGCCAAATTTGATTATGAAAGCTGTTCTTATATTCCGTGTTCCCGATTTACATACTGAAAACACTTCTACTGTTGCTGCTCTTCTTTGGCTGCTCCCCATTAGGTTCATTGCAACAGATTGCTTAACCCACACATTACTTTTGGCACAGATTTTATGCCAGATGCCCTTCCTGATGCAAGCCTCCCATTTTTATGTATGCCTGGGACCAGCAATGAGGTTGTCCTGCAATCTAAACCCAAGGCTCTCCACATGGCAGACAAGAAGCCTACCACTGAGTCATCAATGCCCCAAAGCACTGCTTTATACTAAACATCTAAATCCTTTTTTTTTTTTTTTTTTCAATCTTACTGCTTTCTTGTGCCAATCTGTGCCACTGGCAGGGAAAATTCCTTGCAACTGATATCTCATTTCGCTAATTGAATAAACTCTTTATTTTCCGTACAGAGCCAAATGAGGCCTAAATACTAGTGGTCCTGTGGCTGTGCCAGCTGAACGAACAGGACCACCTATGTGACCTGCCAATAAACCTCACCCCTTTAATCACGTAGAAGAAGCGATTTGCAGAGCATCTGTTCCCACCAAAAGCCTGTTAGGAGCGGAGTAGAGAGAGCGAGCAACTGCAGTGCTAATGGCTGTTTGGATGCAGATTAAACTGAACACGTCTGACTGTACAAATAATTTAGTCTGGAATAAAAGCCGGGCTCGTCCACAGGGAAGCTATAAATACAGAGGTGTGAGAACAGCAGTGGATCGACTCACTGTGCTGAGGAGATTATAACTGTGATTAAAGTTTATGGGTTGGCAAAGTGAGTGATGTGGTGGAATGAAAACTGACCTCCCTTGCGGTCATAACTATAGCAACAGTATCTTTGCTACGGCTGTCTAAATGTGAATAATTACTGGATGCCCCTTTCCTAGCCAGCTGTACATAATGCAACCATGCCCTGATGATGATGATGATGATGATGTTTTGTGTTATCTGAATGCAGTTGTGATTGCTGATGCATAGCAGCTGTGGTTGTTTGTGTGTGTGTGTGGGGGGGGGGGGTCTCCATGTCTTGATTTATATGTAGTTTCATGTATAGTGCTATACTGTATGAAGGAATACCAAGAGTCAAGAACGGAGACACTCAAAGAGAGAGAATCCTAATGAGAGAGAGAGAGAGAGAGAGAGAGAGAGAGAGAGCACATCAGGATTCAGACCTCAAAACTATCCCTGCACACTTATTTGAGTCTCTGACCTTGAACATGAGTGAAATTTTCATTTAGAATTCTGACTGCGTTGAGGAGAAGGTTCAAATCCAATGATAGTCTGACCATTTGTTGAGATATGCTCTATTAACATTTAAAGCTTTTAGCAGACCCCTTTATCCAGAGAAACTTTCAGAAGTTAAAATATACATTTTACATTTAACTCATGTACTGTATGAGCCTGAGAAGTTAAAGGTTAAGGGCCTCGCCTTACTCAAGGTTAAGGGCTTTGCCTTTACCTTAGCAGAGGAAGGTTGGCCACACTGGGATTTGAAATCATAACCTTCCCATGAGTATACCAGTACTTTAACCTTGAAGAGGTCACTGCCGTGTGTTAGCAACCCTGCCTTGAACATCACTTCTGTTGTAAGCTACAGTGATAGACTCCAAAACACCGGCTTTTCCTCCCCTGGCTCCTAAAGTTACAGTAGGGTATGAGCACCAGAATTCCTTAAATAACCACTTACATTGCTCGATGGTGCATAAAGTTGTTACCTGCCAACGTTTGCATTTCTGCAGCTGTGTTCTGTCCCACAGTGTACTTTAAAGTAGGCTCCCGACTCCCTGCTCCGTGTCAGAGAATGCCGGTTAAGGGAACTTCCCCTGGCAAAATTCCACAATTTAAAACATCCTGCACAAACGTCACTTCCTCCATGAGTTACCCCTAAGAACATAATTGAATATTTATTGAAACAAAAACCGATACCACGTGCATGATACAATGTGTATAACTTATAAATAACTTATTGGATTATTTTACAAGATGTACAGAGAAAATATTATTGCACATTTTATTTTACTTGGATTACTAGCCTATCTACAGTATATACTGTAATAGTAAGGATTTATTGTTTAAATGTATTATGTTAATATTATTCCATCCTCGGTGATAATAGATATATAAACACGATTTCTAGCTCCATTTTTTTCATGCACTCCATCAAGGTGCAAAAGGTGGGAATTTTTTCATGCCCACTTCTGGCTAAGTGAAGACCCATTGTTCACTTGATCCCTACATTGTTCACAGTTCCCTTTGAACTGAGCAGTTTGGAATTGCACTTAACATGGCTGAATGGTCTGTGCAGTATAATTTGCAGGGAACTTTAAGCCAATTGGACTTGTGTCTGTGGCTGTCCCCCTATAGGTGAGCCTTCATCAACAGGCTTACTAGATTTAACCAATGGGATGGCCAGGATCCAACCAAATGACACAGAGCTATCAGTTTAAAAGCAGCCCTTTGAAGCCTTTTGGAAGCCACACTAGGTTGGTGTATTTCTGTTTAGCTTAGAAGAGCTTAGAATTTTTTTTTTTTTTTTTTTTTTTTTACTGCTGGGTGATTTTTCTTTTTTTGTCACTGCCTATGTTCTCTCTTATACCTGATACTAGTTTCCCTTTGTCTTGGTTCAGTGCTCACTCTGTTAATGTCAATTTCACTGTATGTAAATAAACACTATAACACTCTTAAGACCATATACCATGTGTCCTTCTTATCCAATCAACTCGGGATCTTAAATTGTTATTGCTCCTGCATTTACCCTAGGTCCTAACATCTGTGGGAGCATAACACCCAGAAAGGCCAACTCTTCTTTATCCTCACTCAGCAAAGCTTGAGCAGAACATCAATAGGACACCTGTAAGCCTTCATCTCTGATTTCTCTTGCCTTCATCCACATAGCTTTGGCTTTGAATCAATATATCAGAGCCCTCAATTAGCATTACTTGGAAAGCCTAAATCTTTCCCTTGATGGCTTCCCAAGTACCTCCATCCTTCCCAACATTTGAAGTTGCCAGTAGCTTTATGAAATCGACAGAAAGCACCCACTCAAGCACCTGCTTAACCTTCCCCAAGATCACTAAATGAAGAATTGCTATAAAACATTTAGGCATTTGACCAATCCTGTTGGCCACGAGAGTAAACTTCATGTGTTCCCTCAACCTGGAACTGGTAAGTAATCCAAGATCAATGGAAACCCGAAAATCTCTTATTGAAAAGTGGGTACTGTGACGGAGAACCGTACACCTGCTCAGTTCTCTGTTCAACTCCGCGCACCTACCAGCACTTCAGCACCAAGGACAGCGGAAAAGGGGCGGGGCGCCGTAACCATTCACGGCCGACTTCCCATTTCCATTCACCGTCCTGGAGTACTCCACGGGCTATAAAAGGGGAACGGAGCTCCAGTTCGGCGTTGGGTATAAAACATAGAGCGAGAGCTGTTAATCTTAATGGTGCCCAGCTACTGCCCGGCGTGGAAGTACGGCGACACCCCCTCACGATAATAGGGTTCGCCCCGATTCACCTGCCTCCTGCACCGACTCTGCACTCCTTCATCACCCCCCACATTCATAGCACCTAGTGGAAAAAAGACGAACAAATAATAAAGCTGTTCCACTTGGTACACCGCAACCTCTGTGTCTGTGCCTGTGTCAGTACACCGCTGCCCATAGGGCTTTACAGTACTATTACCATTATTATACCACTATTACAAGGTATATAAACCTTTCATCTTGTAGGTTGTGAGCCCAAAAGATGTATACAGATTGCAATGTGGGTGGCCAAGTTATAGCAGACACAGTTGTGGACACTATGGCGCCAGGAATAGGACCCAGTATCCATTGGTCCTCCAGTATCCAGGACATACACTCTTACTCACTCATCATCTATACCACTTAATCCTGTACACAGGGTCATGTACTGTAGGGTCTATTACAGGAAACTTAGGGCACAAGGTGGGGTACACCTTGGACAGGGTGCCAATCCATTGCAGGGCACACATACACACACTCACACACACGCTACAGGCAATTTAGTAATGCCAGTTAGTCTTTAGATTGTGGGAGGAAACCAGTGTACCCAGTGGAAACCCACCAAACAGGGGGAAAACATGCTAATTCAATGCACACAGAGGCAGGAATCATGCCCAGACCCTGAAGGTGCAAGGAGACAGTGCTAACCATTAAGCCCCTGTGTAGCATGCAGGGTATACAGTGCTGTGAAAAAGTTTTTTTTTTTTCGGCATATTTGTCAACAGTAAATGATTCAGATCATCAAATAAATTATACTATTGCACCAGGATAACCAGAGGAAATAAAAAAATCAGTTTTTTAAAATGATGGCCCCATATGGAAAAAGTAATTCACCATACATACCAACAGGTGGTCGTATGATGGTCTGGGGCCGCTTTGCAGCCTCAGGACCTGGATGACTTGCAATAATTGGTGGATTCTGCGCTCTACCAGAAAATCTTTGGAGGACAATGATCTGAAGCACATCAGCAAGTCACCCCTGAATGGCTCACAAAAAAAAAAAAAAAAAAAAAAAAAATTAAGGTTTTGGGAGTGGCCGAGACAAGGTCAAGGTCAATCCGATTGAGATGCTGTGGCATGATCTTAAACAGGCCACTCATGCTCAACAACCACCCAATGTGGCTGACCTACAACAATTCTGCAATTTTCAAAATTTATCCACATGGAGATAAAAGACTCATTGCCAGTTATCACAAATGCTTGATTGCCGTTTTTGTTATAAGGTGTATAGGGAAATTACTTTTTCACCCAGGGCCAGAAAGGTTTGGACAGCTTTTTCCTTTTAATTGATGAAAAACTGCATTTTGCATTTACTTTGGTTAACTTTATTTATTTTATGATCTGAATCATGTGAATGATCAAGTGTGACAAATATGCCAAAAAAATAAAAAATAAAAATCAGGAAGGGGTCAAGTACTTTTTCACAGCAATGTAAGTGGTCTTTGTTTTTTGTCTTTTTTAATAAAGCATATCTTTAGAATTGTTCTTTGTCTAATCTCTCTTTTGAGAACTGTTTACTGGCAACGTTAGTGCCTGAGGTTCAACAAAGTACAGAAGCACCTTCACAAATACAAGGTCAAAGGAATGAGGGGAGAAAGGAAAAAAGAAAATAAAGGAAATAAAATAAAGGAATGGAATGAATAAATGGAAATAAAAGGGCAGGAATGAACAGGAAAGCAAAGTAAAGGGATTAAATGAAGCAAAGGAAAGGAAAGCAATTGAAGAAAAGAAATTAAGGATAGAAAAGGATAGGGACGAGAAAGTCACAAATATATAGAATAGAAGAAAAGTTGATTAACGTAATATATGGCATAAAAACTGCAAAAAAAAAAAAGTTTATACTGTATGTGTGATACAGTGCATGAGAAAAGAGAAAGAGCGAGCCACAGAAAGTGAGGGAAAGTATATGAGAGTATGAGAAAATAAATGGAGTAATATGGGCTTTTAATGCCCACGTGATGGAGTGAAAGAGTTAGAGAGTTGCTGATGATTTGAATGAGGTCAGTTTAGTCACATATGAGAAGCTGTAATGAGTTTAATGAGTGCAGGAGCAAAGTGAAGAGCTGCATCATGATGGAAAACAAAAATTGCACCATTTACTGGAAGGTCAAGCAAAAGCACATTGTGCTGATGGGGAGAAAATCAGACTCATCAGACATCACTTCAAAATCATCCACATCAGCAATCAGGATCAATGTGCTCTCTCTCTCTCTCTCTCTCTCTCTCTCTCTCTCTCTCTCTCTCTCTCTCATACTGTCTGTTTTGCTTTACTCTTGTACTCTTAAAATGTATGGATCTGCGTATCTGTCCATCAGAACGAGTTGGATGGCACATGAGGGACGCTTTACACATTCCACTTTCTACGTGATAAGCATGAGGAAGAATGGATGTGATTGATTGCTTCCCTGCATTTGGGACGGAGAGAGACGCAGACTGGTGCTGAGTTAGCACACAGTCGTACTAAGACATTTTGTCAGCCATTTTACATTGAACTGCTTGTCAAGATGGTAATACATGATGGAGTGAAATATGATTCTGTTTTATATATAAAGTTTTAGCATTTTAAACACTAGCATTGTTCTGACTGTGGCACTGGAGCATTGTCAAGAGCAGGTATGTTGCCAACCTAGATCTAGTAGAAATGGAATATTTAGGCTTGTGTCCATTTTGCTAAGGCTTTTAGATATCAAGCAAGTTTTTACATCTCCGCTGGGTCCTTGCACAACGTGATCACAAAAGGAATAGAACAAAACAAGGCTAAAAAATACGTTTTCTGAACAAATTTTAGTCTAAATGTTAAATAGAATTAAAATCTTGCTAGACTTTAGTTTAGTAAAATCCATCAGGGTTCCCCAAATTAACACACACGGTAGCTGGTTCTAAAGGGATTATAATTGGAATAATTTCTGATCCAAATAAATGTGTAAATATGTATGTGTGTGTGCATGATGCCCCAATACGGATTAGCATTACATGAGAAGTTTATTCCTGTGTTCCAAAATCATTTCCAGATCCACCTGACAGGTTTAACTAAAGTTGGATGAATGAGTCAACATACATAGTGTACTGTATGCTAGTATACTGTATGTACAGCATGTGAGCGTACCTGTGCTCTCAGGGTCCTGTTTCCTGTTTCTTTCTAGGTAATATGGGACCCTGGGAACATATGACCCTAGAACTGGGGAACATTGGGCTCTGAGAATATGAAATGTTTTGTTCTGTTCAAAATATGTGCCATATACATCTGGGGACCAACAGGGTGATGAACCCGCATGTATGCTAACATACAGGGATTGAACAATGAAACTGACACAGTGGCTAATTTAGTTTTGGAGGTTTCATGACTAAATTTGACCAGCCTGGTGGCCAATCTTCAGTGATTGCTCTTACTGGTGGAATGTGCAGAGTGCGAAAGTTTAATTAGCAGAGTAATAGCACAGTGTTGTTAAAAATATTGCAATGCACACAACATTCATGACGGTTCGGACTGCTGAAAGGATTATCGGCACTCCGCTACCCACACTACAAGAACTGTATATATCCAGAGTGAAGAAAAGGCCTCGGAATATCACTTTGGACCCCTCACACCCAAGCCACCTTCTCTTTGAACTTTTGCCGTCTGGCCGAAGATACAGAGCATCGAACACCAGAACAGTCAGGCACAAGAACAGTTTTTTCCCCCAGGCAATTTACCTCATGAACAGCTAAAACATTCTTCTCACTGTGCATTAAATATATGTGCAATATTGTGTGCAACACCACTGTACAATATACTGTGCAATACCACAGATATTTATTTAACTTATTTGTAAGTATCTCACACCCTACTCCATTTGATGTTAACCCAAAAAAATCCATCCTACTCAATTTGTTGCAATTTTCTATTTTATTAATTTTTTTCCTGTTTTGTGTCGTGCTGTTTTTGTCTTGTTATTTGTTTTGTCCTGGATCTCTGTCACTAAAACAAATTACTTGTACGTGCAAGCATACTTGGCAATAAAACTCTTCTGATTCTTCTGATTCTGATTCTGATTATAGGTAACATATCAGAGCTCAAAAGAGGACAAATTGTTGGTGTGCGTCTTGCTGGCGCATCTGTGACCAAGACAGTGAGTGTTTGTGAAGTAGTCAAGAGCCGCGGTATCCAGCGTAATGTCAGCATACCACCAAGAAGGACGAACCACATCCAACAGGTGTAACTGTGGACGCAAGAGGAACCTGTCTGAAAGGGATGTCCGGGTGTGAACCCACATTGTATCCAAAAAACATAAAACCCCAGCTGCAGAATTAAATGTGCACCTCAACCCTTCTGTTTCCATCAAAACTGTTCGTCGAGAGCTCCACAGGGTCATTGTACATGGGCTAGCTGCAACTGTATAGACAAACCGTGGGGCACTCATGCCAATGCCAATGGTCAATGGTGCTAGCAGAAAGAATCTTGGTCTGTGGACAATGTGAAACATGTATTGTCCTCTGATGAGTCCACCTTCACTGTCTTTAGCACATCCGGGAGAGTTAATGTGTGAAGAAGCCCCAAAGAAGCGACTGTACCACCCAGACTGTTGCATGCCCAGAGTGAAGCATGGGGGTGGATCAGTGATGGTTTGGGCTGCAATATCATGGCATTCCCAACTGTAGACCCAATATTTGTGCTAGATGGGTGCGGCACTGCCAAGGACTATCAAACTATTCTGGAGAACCATGTGCACCCAGTGGATCAAACATTGTATCCTGAAGGCGGTGCCGTGTATCAGGATAATAATGCACCAATACAAACAGCAAGACTGGAGACAAAGTGATTTGATGAACATGAAAGTGAACTTGAACATCTCCCGTGGCCTGCACAGTCACCAGATCTAAATATTACTGAGCTACTTTGGGGTGTTTTGGAGGAGTGAGTCAGGAAACTTTTTCCTCCACCATGATTATGTAGTGACCTGGACACTATTCTGCTCAAGATCCCTCTGACCGCTGTGCAGGACTTGTATCTGTCATTCCCAAGATGAATTGATTATGTATTGGCCACAAAAGAACACCCTACACCATATTAATAAATTATTGTGGTCTAAAACCAGGCGTTTCAGTTCCATTGTCCAACCCCTGTATATGCTAGTTTTAAGTATTATTTATTAGTGGTGCTTGTGAAGCGAAGCACTACTATTATTCTCTCACAGGCTTATTATATGTACCTCTCTAGTGTTATATTTATTATTTGTTTTTTCCTTCCACACAAAAGTTTGGCGTGTAACTAGTCCTGTACCGTTTGTCGTAGACCCATGAAGGAGTTTCAAATTGTGTGGCGGGTGGTAAATTGCCACAGGGGGCAATTAACCGCCCCAAACAATCCCATAGACTTAACATTGAGACCAGTTTCGTCGGATTGTAGTGCAGAGCAGGAATTTGGTAGAAAAATCTAATTTTCCACATTTGAAGAGGTTTGCAAGCTGTGTCAGAACATACCCCCCTAGTGGGTATAAGTTGCCATAGAGCAGCTCAAATTTGCCCCATTGACACATTGGTGCTGTGTCTCACCACAGCTGATGTGAGGAAAACTCTGCGAAGAGTCAACCCTCGTAAAGCTGCTGGACCAGACAACATCCCAGGCAGAGTGCTCAGAGAATGTGCAGAACAGCTGGCAGATGTTCTCACCGACATCTTTAACATCTCTCTGAGCAACGCCGTCGTTCCCACATGCTTCAAGTCTACCACCATCGTCCCCGTGCCGAAGAAGTCTTCTGTGTCTTGTCTTAATGACTAATGCCCTGTTGCACTCACACCCATCATCATGAAGTGCTTCGAGCGGCTCGTCATGAGACATATCAAGACTCTGCTGCCTCCCTCACTGGACCCCCTGCAGTTTCGTATCGTCCAAACCGTTCGACGGACGACGCCATCTCCACCACACTCCACCTTGCACTGACAAGAAGGACACTTACGTCAGAATGCTGTACATAGATTTCAGTTCAGCATTCAATACAATCATCCCCCAACAACTGATCGGGAAGCTGAGCTTGTTGGGACTGAACACCTCCCTCTGTGACTGGATCCTGAACTTCCTGACCGAAAGACCTCAGGCAGTGCGGATCGGGAACTATACCTCCAGCACCACCACACTGAGCACTGGGGTCCCCCAGGGCTGCATGCTCAGTATCCTGCTGTTCACACTGCTGACTCATGATTGTGTAGCGACACACAGCTCCAATCATATCATCAAGTTTGCTGATGACACAACTGTGGTGGTCTCATCAGCAAGAACGACGAGTCGGCGTACAGAGAAGAAGTGCAGAGGCTAACGGACTGGTGTACAGACAACAACCTGTCTCTGAACGTCGATAAGACAAAAGAGATGATTGTTGACTTCAGGAGGACATGGAGCGATCATTCTCCACTCAGCATCGACGGCTCTTCTGTGGAGATCATCAAGAGCATGAAATTCCTGGGTGTCCACCTGGAGGAGAACCTCACCTGGTCCCTCAACACCAGCTCTCTTCATAAGAAAGCCCAACAACGTCTTTTCTTCCTGAGAAGGCTGAGAAAGGCCCAGCTTCCACCACCAATCCTCACCACCTTCTATAGAGGAACCATCAAGAGCATCCTGAGCAGCTGCATCACTGTCTGGTTTGGGAACTGTTCCATATCAGACCACACGTCCCTACAGCGGATAGTGAAGACAGCTGAGAAGATCATCGGGGTCTCTCTCCCCTCTATCGAAGACATCTACACCACACGCTCCATCCGCAAAGCCACCAGCATTGTGGCTGACCGGACACACCCATCACACTCACTCTTCACTCTCCTGCCATCTGGAAAAACGTACCGAAGCATTCGGGCTCTCACATCCCGACTATGTAACAGTTTTTACCCACAAGCCATCCGTCTCCTCAACACAAACAGCCTGGACTGATAAACACACACGCGCACACACACACACACACACACACACACACACACACACGCACACAAACCACTAAAACAGACGAACTAAATAACATCTGGACTGAACTGATACACACACATATGCACAATCACACTGATTTACAACCACCTTTATTTGTTCATACCCACCTATCTGAACTGCTCTTTGCCACGGCTAGCACCACTCACATTTTTTTCAGAAAATGTACCTCTCTAGTTTATTTTTATTATAGTTGTTTTTCATTGTTCGTAGCCTTGGAGCTAACTTTAAATTTTGACTCCTTTTGTGTACAGTTAATTTGACAGACTCTCACCTGCTTTATGTGGCATCTTTCAGACAGCATTTTTCAGATTCTAAGGAGAGACAAAGGAGTCTCAAATTGCCAAACATGTTGTGATGTAGTTGTATTATTTCTTTCCACCAAAATAGCCTAGATTGTTTCCTAGGTGCTGTGAGCTGTTGAGGCTTTTGTGGTTGTGAGTAAAGAGCTGTAAAAAGATCTAAACATTATGTCTGGAATACAGATACAGACATAATGTTCTCCTTTTCTACAGTGTTTCACACACATCTGATTCCTACAGTACAGGTGATGTAGCACAAAAAAACACTGTATGAATAAGTAGTAATAGATCCTTAGCATTAATGATTTATTATAATATAACAATGAAGACATGGCATGGTGTATTAACAATAAAAAAGCAAAAGTGTAATAGTGAAAATAGTTCAAATGATCTTTAGGTTCCAGGATGGATTCAACACACATGGACAAATTGCAGTACATTTATAAGCCCATTAAATTTTCTCCTTAAAATAATTTCATAGTCATTTGTATTTCCGTACCTGAGGACACTGAGTGCAGGTCACAACCTTACTGAATTATCAATTCTGTTTCTTCAGGGGTGTTTGCATTCACTCTTTAATACCAAAATGCAAACCCCACTTACAATAAAGTTGGGACATGGAAATAGGTGTAAAATGTAAATAGAAACAGAATACAATGACCTGCAAATCTTAGTTGACCCATTGCAATTAAAACCCCACAAAGACCAGATATGCAATGTTCAAAATACTCATACAATCTCAAATACTCACTCATTATGAATTTGACGCCGGCAACATGTTCCAAGTGACTGGAAACGTTGGGGAAACACACTGTTTGGAACATTCCATTGGTGAACAAGTTAATTGGAAACAGGTGAGAGTCATGATTGGGTATAAAAAGAGGGTTTCCGAAAGGCTCAGTCATTCACAAGCAAGGAGGGGTGTGGTTCGTTACTGTTTCCTCAATGTACAATTGCAAAGAATTCAGGTATAATCTACGGTCCAGAAGATTCAGAGAATCCGGAGAAATCCAACACTGAAATGGCTGTGACTCTTCAGGCAGCACTGTATTAATTACTGTATTCCATGGGCACAGAAACGCTTTGAAAACCGATTGCCAACAGTTGTCAGCACAGTTCATCTTAACATCTACAAGTGCAATTTAAAACTGTACCATGGAAAGTGAAAGCCATACATCAACAACACGCAGAAACGCTGCCGGCTTCTCTGGGCCGAGCTCATCTGCAATGGACTGATGCAAAGTGGAAAAGTGTACTGTAGTCTGACGAGTCCACATTTCAAATTGTTTTTGGAAATCATGGCTGTGCCAAGGCTAAATAGGAAAAAAGACCATCTAGCTTGCTATCAGCATCAGGTTCAAAAGCCAGCATCTGTGGTGGTATGGGGGTAGGCAAAATTTGACAATGCAGAAACCGAACTGTTGAGCAACTGAAGTCATACATCAAGCAAGAATGGGAAAGAAATCCATCGATTAGTATAGTATTCCATAATTAGTGTCCTCAGTTTCCAAATGCTTATTGCTGTTAAATGAAAGGTTATTTAACAAGTGAAAAGTAAAAAAAAAAGTCTGTCCCAGCTCCTTTGAAATTGTGAATATTTGCAAGAGTCAACCAAGTTTGTTAGTTTGAACATTGCATATCTTATCTTTGTGGTGTTTTCCACAATATGGATCAACAAGGATTTGGAGGTCATTTATTTACATTTAACACAATGTCCCAACTTCATTGGAATTGGGGGTTTGTATATTATTAATATAATGAGATATTCATTTATTTTAAATAAGAAGTAGTTTATTTATGGAAGTCATTCATACCATGCAGTGAAACTGCTTTGTCTCTACTAGATATATACTGTATGTCTAAAATCTATAAAATTATGGCATGGAAAGTATGGCATGGAAAGTATGGCATGCCATCGACGTCTGTCGCTATCTGCACACCTACAATTTAACCCTCCTGTTTAACCTTGCTAGGGACATACCGTACTTGGGACGCACTTATTCATACACTGTGCTTAACAACTAGGACGCCAGTTAATTAGCTCACTGTCTTTGTGACTGGTGAAATATCTACAAAACATTGTACTTCTCATTCTGAACATCTCAATTGCTACTAATAATCAGGGAATGTTAAAGTACTGTACAGTAAGTGCCGTACGGCAGGGTAGCAGCTCCACCGGCTGTCCAGTTGCTCAGAGCACAGGGTCGTTGTGTTCCCATTAATCCATCATCACACTCATTACACACTATTAATGAACAGCCATGTACCATGGAGCGGTGTTTATGAATGAACATTTCCTGCTCATTACGGCCTTCAACGCTGACATGACAAACTGTAAGCCATTAGCGAACTCTAAACTCTGCTAACAATACACTCATTCCTGCCAGCGTGTTTACCTCAACATGTACTGTACCTATGCAAATAATGATACAAATCGGAATGCAAACATGCAAAGCAGAGTTGAGATGGATTAACATGATGCCACAATGAGATCAATATATAACTCGATTATACAATAATTTACAATAATTTCTGTTTTTGTTCCACATAATTCTTGGCTTAGTGGCAGTTATTTTGGGATGAACAAATTATATATATATAATGTCACAGACATATTTCATAGCTGGTTTAGATGCAAGAGAATTTTATTAAGCAAACCAAAAGGGCAAAACAAAGATCAGAATGAGTTGGCAGCCAAAGAGCCAGACGATCTGTAAACAGACTGAACTAAAATAATAATGGGGCAAAAAGGCAAAAACAGCAGGTTTTCCTTGCTCATGCGGTACAGGGTCATGGGAGGCCTGGAATCTATCCCAGGGGACTCGGGGCACACTAGGTGGAGTGTCAGTCTATCGCAGGGCACACAACTACGTGCACACTCCTAACTCTTCATTCACACACTATAGGCAAGTTGAAAAGGCGACTGATCCTACTGCTCATCCTACAACTTAGATCTGAAAGGCCAAGAATTTGCTATTATAATTTCAGAAATTGTACAGAAAATCTTGCCACTACTGCTGCCGATAAGTCATCAGACTATTTAATCACATTTGGCTGCAGATGAACTTGCTGAATGTCCAATGAGGCCAATGTTGACTCTACATAAACAGTGTCATCTGAATTTAGAATTTTTGGCGCTGATGAACACAAGGAATTTTGCATAAAATCAAACGTTCTGATTTCAAAATCAAAATATTTCCTTTGTACGAGTTATAGTTATTTAGTCGAATGCATGTTACAATAAATTAATTTCATATCGTCTTTGTTATTTTATGCTCGATGTTTGTGCCGTTGACAACAATTCACCAAACTCATTGCCATTTTTGCCTATGAGATGTAAGTCACATGATTTGAATCTTGTTCAACACATTCAACAGCAAACAAAGTGCATTTAATTCGAAAATGATGATTGCTCAACAGGCAACTATAAATTTGAAATAGCCTGAACATGAAATCTGCTTTCGTGCGTAAGCAAGCAGTTTGAAAAAATATGGTCGGCTGGCGCAGACCTTATCATAGAAAACGGGCAAAGCGTGCACTCCCACTATTCTAACATTACTTTATGGTTACTGGCTGGCTAAGGATCATTCAAATTGTAATCCATTGTGCCAGTAGGAACAGAGACATGACTGTCCTTTTGTCAACATCTTGGCTTCATCATAATTTCCAGATCAAATCATCTTTGCGATTAAATCTTGTGCTGCTTGTTTGTTTAATTGCTCCAGCAGTGATGGATTGACTATCAAATATGATTTTTCTTGTTGTTCCTGATGCCTAGTGTGCACATTAATCATTCTGAAAACATTCCCATGTGAGTTCTCCATTGCAGAAGGCTGTTCATATTAATGACATTCAAAGACAAATGTGAGACAAAAACAGAAAGCTCACATCTGAGGCAAAAAGAACTGAGCAATAAGACTTATAATGATTATGGTCAACTTTAATTAACAAGATGGTTAATAAGCATAATTGGGAACACCTTGGATAGAAAATGCCCGCTCGTGTTGCCTAATTAATGTAAATTGTCGCATTAATCATCATGAGTTTCAAAAACCTGGCATTATGTATAAATGATGTGCTGTAGGAATGATTTATTGGCACGGTTAAACTCCTGCCACTTCTTTCACACCGAAGGTTTAAACATATCTTTCCTATTTTACATATAATAATTATATTTTAAGGAATGTGTTTTCCATTCTATTTGACTTCTGTCATACGTATGAATGAAGCACTTGTGCTTTGTGTGAAACCTTAAGTTCAGCACAGCATGAAGCCTGATTTATGCTTCTGTGCAAGAGGCCTAAGCCATTGTGAGCATTTATACTTGTGCACTGGTGTGTTTGTGCAATTACACCGCCAAACCACTAGTTGGTGGTGGGGTTTCTATGGTCTATGCCGCTGTGCTGAGTATCATTTTCATTCTTTGGTGAGTTGTATATACAGAAGCATAAATTAGCCTTAATCCAACAAAGAGGTTAGCACAATGGACAGTTTATGCTGTAGCATTAAGCATTCCAGGAATTAACCAAGTCATTCAAACAAGTTCTAGCATGACAATGCCCCAGTGCACACTTTGAGTCATACTTGGAGTGACAGAACTTGTGCCATGCACAAAACCCAGATCTCACCTGTACTCAAAAGCCTGTGGATGATTTAAAATGAAGGCTGCGCATCAGACCTTCCCACTCAACATCAGTGAATGAAATCTAGCAGCTCCGTATGTAAATCCCCAAACCACATTCCAAAATCTAACGCAAGAGGTCATAGTATTGAATTGGGAAGTTGAATGCACAGGTGTGTACATGCTTTTTTCCATATAGTGTGCATGAGAACATGTGAAATGCTAAATTGCTAGCACAATGCAATTCATTAGATTAGTTTCAACTTCATTGTCATTGCACATAGTTACAAGGCAACGAAATGCAGTTAGCATCTAACCAGAAGTGCAAGTTAGCAGTGCAATATAACCATATATACAGATCTATAAAAAAAATTGGATAAAAATAAGGTCTATGTATAAATTGGATTACAGAAAGAATATGTACATGAATATACAGTGTAAAGTGAGCATAGATGTATAAATTAATGTACAGAATAATTGTAAATCTACAGATATGTCTAAATATAAATATGTGTAATAAAGATATACAGAAACTATATATAGGTAAATTTACATTATGTGCAATGGTATAAATATACATATCAATAAATATGAGTCATTTAACAGCTGGATGGAAATGCAGAGTATACCTATACACACATATCTACATATATGAATATAAATATATTAGTATACAGTCTATGTGCAGACTGTACAAATGAATGAACAGGAAGTATTTACAGAGGTACTGAACAGGAATGTTGGGTTATCAGTGATGGTGGTACCGTCCATGTAAGGGGGTCAGTGAAGTTGTGTTCAATAAGGTAACCACTGTGGGGTAAAAACTGTTCCTCAGCCTGCTGCTCTTGGCTTTTAGGCATCTGAATCTTTTTCCAGATTGAAGGAGAGAAAATATTTTATGTGCAGGGTGAGGGGTGTCCTTCACGATGCTTCGAGCTCACCTCCTCTTGTAGACTTCCTCAATGACAGGAAGTGGGGTACCGATGATGCGCTGGGCGTTTTTTACCACCCTTTGGACGGATTTACGGTCCGAGACAGAGCAGTTACCATACCAGACTGTAATACAGCTGGATATGATGCTCTCTACTGCACAACAGTAGAAATTGTTCATTATGTCCTTAGAAAGGTGATTCTTCCTTAGTAGTCTCAGGAAGAAGAGGCGCTGGGAAGCTTTCTTGAGGAATCTCGAGGTATTAGTGAACCAAGTTAAATCCTCAGAAATGTGTATCCCCAAGAACTTGAAGTTTGTAACACGTTCGGCCATTGTCTCGTTGTTGTAGACAGGGGAGTGTGTGTTACTTTTTCTCTTTCTAAAGTCCACAATGAGTTCCTTGGTCTTACTGGTGTTCAGGAGCAAGTGATTGTCAGCACACCACTCGGCCAAGTGCTTTACCTCTGCCCTGTAGTTAGTCTCATCGTTGTCATTGATGAGGCCAATCACTGTCGTGTCATCTGCAAACTTAATTATGGTATTAGAACCATACATAGGGATGCAATCATGTGTGTACAGTGAAAACAGAAAGGGGCTCAGTACACAGCCTTGTGGCGCGCCAGTGTTCAATTTCTGTGGTCAGTTGGTCAGAAAATCCAGTATCCAGCTGCATAGAGAGGTGTTGATTCCGAGATCAGTAAGCTTACTAATCAGCCTCGAGGGGATGACTGTGTTGAACGCTAAGCTGAAATCCACGAACATCATTCTTGTGTAAGTGTTCTTATTATCCAGGTGAGATAGTACCGTGTGTAGAGTTAGGGAAACAGCATCTTCAATGCTCCTATTCTCGCGGCAGGCGAACTGATGAGGGTCCAGTGTGGGTGGAAGGCTTTTCTTGAGGTGTTAGGACTAGCTGCTCAAAGCACTTCATGAGTATCGGTGTCAGTGCTATTGGGCGGTAATCATTAAGGCACATAGGTTTGGCATGTTTAGGCACAGGCCCAATGGATTTAAAGCAAGTAGGCACTGTTGATTGATATAGGGACAGATTAAAGATGTCTGTCATGACCTCAGTCAGCTGTTCAGCACAGGTTCTGAGCACACATCCAGGTATTCCATCAGGGCCAGCAGCTTTCCGATTGTTTATCCTGCTGAAGGCAGCAGAGACTTCTGTGGTGGAAAGTGAGAGAGGCTGAAAGTTCACAGGCGGTATCAACTGATTGTCTCCTGATGACTGATTGTCTCCTGATGACTCTGATCAAAACGAGCATAAAAGTTATTTAGCTCATTGAGGAAGGAGATTTCAGTGAATATGGTTGCAGAGTGGGCAGGTTTGTATTCACTGATGAACTGGATGCCCTGCCACATACGCCGAGGATCAGAGTTGTTGAAGTGATCTTCGATCTTCAGCTTGTAGCTCCACTTGGCCTTATCGATACCCCTTTTCAGGTTAGCTCTGGATACACTGTAGGCCCTTGCATCTCCTGATCTGAAGGCAGCATTCTTTCTGCTCAACCTTGAGCAAGAGACAAATTTCCCTATTCATCCATGACTTCTGATTAGGGTATGTTGTAATCTGTTTCACAGTTGTTACATTGTCAATGGCTGCTTTGATGTGATCCAGAACAGAAGTGGTATATAGATTGATGTCCTTGTGAAAGTCAGAAGTAGCTTGAGAGGCAAACCTACTCCAATCCGTATGATGAAATCGGTCCTGAAGTATAGTGTCTGTCTCTTCAGTCCACACTCCGATAGATGTGACTGAGGGCTTCACACATTTAATGAGCGGAGTGTATTTGGGAAGTAGGAACAATGAAAGGTGATCAGACTGTCCCAGGTGGGGGAGGGTTAAAACTCTGTATGCCTCGGCTATATTTGTATAGACATGATCCAGAGTTTTGCTGCCTCTTGTATGACAGTCCGCATGTTTTTATTTATGATGGTCCCTTTGTAGCTTGCACTGCTATTTTGTTCATGAAGCTGAAACTTTTTTTTTTTTTCAGGATGTGAAATTGATCAAATTGTCTGCAACAGTATATAGGATTGGCCAAAGGTTCTGGAAGATGGGGCAGACTTAATCAAAGGTTTTTCAGGAGCAAATGGAGTTGAACAAGTCCCTCAAAAGGGACTTGTCAATCTTTTAGGAGGGTACAGGTTTAGTCAAACCCGTGGGCAGGGTTATCTCACTGGTCTACTAATTGGAATGTACCAGGTTCAAATCACACCACCAAGTTGCCACTGTTGACTACCCCTTGAGCAAAGCCCTTAACACACAACTGCTCAGATGTATAATGACATTTTAAAAAAAAAAGTAATTTGCTCTAGATTTGGCATTTGCCAAATGCTGTATTGTAAATGTAAACTGTCTGCCAGAAGGCATGTGAATGGTCAAACTTTTTTTGCAAGAGAGGTTGGCAAGATTGCTCAAACTCCGTCCAGGAGTGTTGTATAAATGAGATTCATCTTTCTTTGTCTTTCCGTTGTCTGTCCTTACCGTTCCACTTAGGTTCCTCTCATTCACACACACATGTATTCTGTCTTGCTACAACTAACCTTTTCCTCCACCTGTCCGCTGCTCTTGCTACAAAGCACAATGTCATCTGCAAATATCATTGTCCATGGAGATGCCTGTCTAACCTCATCTGACATCCTGTCCATCACCAAATCAAAAAAGAAGGGGCTCAGAGTCTATCCTTGATGCAGACCCATTTCCATCCTCTTTGTAAAGTCCACCACCATCTGTCCACCATCTGCATTCCTGTCGTGAAGACCAAACCTGTCCATCACATTCTCATCACCTCTGTTTGCTTCCCCAACATGCCCATTAAAATGTGCACCAATCACCACTCTCTCACCTGTGGGGATGATTTGAATCACTTCATCTAACGCATTCCAAAATTTCTCATTCTCTTCTAGCTCACATCCTACCTGTGGGGCATAACCACTAACAATATTGCACATCACACCATCAATTCCCAGCTTAAGATGTATCAACCTATCTGATAATCTTTTCACCTCCAGAACATTCCTTACAACCTCCTCTTTCAGGATAACTCCTACTCCATTTATTTTCCTATCTACACCATGGTAAAACAACCTGAACCCTGCCCCTAAGCTTCTAGCCTTGCTACCTTTCCACCTGGTTTCCTGGACAAACAGCATATCTGTCTTCATTCTCTACATCATGTCAACCAACTGTTTTGCCTTCCCTGTCATAATCCCAACATTCAAAGTCCCTATTGTCACTCTTGCCTTTCCACTTCTCTCTCTGCCTATGAACATGCCTTTCTCCTGTCCTTTTTCGACCAACAGTAGCCTGATTTCCACCAGCACCCTGTAGGTCAACAGCACCGGTGACCGTTGTTGTTAACCTGGGCCTCGAACGATCCGGTGTGGAAGTCCTGTTAATGATTTACATCATTTGATTTGGCAAATGGTTTATGTCGGATGCCCTTCCTACAACCCTTTGCATTTATCCAGACCCGGGACTGGATGGCACAAGAAGACACTGGATTGTGCCCCCCATGGTTGCATTACAAATTAGATTACTGCAAACTTTATGCTTGGTTTAAGATTTAAATATTCTGTAAGTTGCTTATTTTAAAATCATACAAAAAAAATTCTTATACCCTTCCAGTGGGCCCAGCCTTTCTTATACTTATAAGTACAGACTTCATCATTCAACTGTAATTAGTAAAAACAAAGACCTCCATGTTATGTTTAAGAATGAAAACTAAGTTAAGAATGTAAGCATACCCAATAAACAGAAAGTTCTGTGTAGTTCCATCATTTACTATATTTAAAAAAGGAAAAGTTGCATGTGCTGTTAAGTTTTAGGGAACAAAAGGCCATTGTACCATAAAATGTGGTGGCTATTGTTTCTTCTTTTTTTTTTTTTTTCTCAGGAAGCCACTTGGGGAATCTGACCTTTAAACCAAAGATAGAGCAAAGGATTAACTAAGACCTAAGGGTATAGCCGGTGGGATCCATGATTGCCCACAAGTTACTTCCATGCTACGTTTTATCATCAGCTCCAGAACATCCTAAAATAGAGCTATTACTTCACTGAGTGCAGGGTTGACCTTTATGCTTTACGTCAATCAAATCCAGCACTTTTGAAGTTCAACAAGACCATCAGAGTTCAATCCATCAATAATGTGTCTGTCTTGGTTAGTGGCTTTTTCATGATGGATGTTCAGAGAGCAAACTCATAGGAGAGAAAACACTTTGCACTTTGCTCTGTCTCCTGAGACATGGCACTAAGTTAAAGTCAAAGTTTCTAAGATAAAATATGATCGTTTCAGGTCTTTCTTTCTACTTTTTACTCTATTATTACAAAGCTAGCATCTTTAGTCTAAATATACAGTAGGTCTTTGGCATTTCAGCTTAGACTCACCTGAAATTGTTGATCAGGCATTGAGTTGTGATAGCAATGTAACCTGGCAGAGATAATGAGTGGACAGTATGGGAAGGAATGGCAAGGAACATAAAAAGAAATGAACAGAATTAAATGGAAACAATGAAAAAAAAATAGTCAAGGAAATGAAAAGGATTGAATGAACAGGACAAGAGATGAAACGAAATGAAAAGAATAAAAAGTAAAGGAAAAAAAAGAAAAAAAGAAAAGAAAAAACTGCAGAAGAAATTAATATGACAAGAGAAAAATATTCAGCAACAGGTGTACTTACAGCATTGAAAGAGTGAAAAAGGTGTGCAGACATCATAATTATTATAGAAGGAAAAGAAATATAAGGATGCCCATCCCTGTGGGGATCAAAGGCCAGCCTGCCTAGTCCAATCCGAGAGTAAGGCAACGCAGCACACATGCCCAAAAAGTCAACCATGCATGGAACCTAGCAGGAAAAGAGCTCAAGGCAGCCAACCCAGCGTGCAAACTCCCCAGATCCCACTCCAATCCAGCTCACCTGACAGAAAAGTTAAAATCACCCAAAGTATCCACTGCCAATGTTCTGGCACCATACACTACAGTACCACCAGAGGCCATGCATAGCCCTGCTCTGAGGGTCACAAGGGGACCGTACTGTACGATACTGGAGATAATTGTAAAGTTATGGCAGATCAGTGTATGTCTTTGTTTAAATGTCCATCCCTGATTTCTGCTTCGCTTCTCCTCATATAACTATTCTGATCATGATGTCAGGTTTTCAGAGGCTCTTTTCTATCCATCAACTGTGCTGACTTAGCATATTTCTCTCTAAGATATTGGCAGGCCATAAAATACAGTCTGTCAGGACTTTTTTTTTTATCATTATATTGTATGTGAAGAAAAAAACAATATTTAAATTGCAAGCATTTGCAGTTTATTTATTTTTATTTTTTATTTTTTTTACTGAAATTAACAGTTTTGCAACACAAATCAAAGCAATGCAGAAGTATTATGATAATTAATGAGTCTAAGAACCTGCTCTATGATTACAAGTAAGTGTTTTATAACAGGAAGTGTTTTATGATTATATATCATTTAATTGCTATTGTTTCATTTTAATAAATTGCTTTCCAAATTTCCCTAAAATGACAAATTATCTTGTCACATGTCAAAATATTTACATTGTTATTTGTCACATACATATGGTCACACTGAGGATTTGTCCAATGCACTGAGATGTACTGAGTACTATGCAATGGACTATTAATAAATGGTATTTCTACACAATGTATCTATGAGATAGGCTGCAGGGTGAGACAGGTGAATAATAAACAATGGATTATAATAAATAATTGATATGTTCAGATGTAGTGCACAGTTTATTCACTCTGGGTTGGTCAAAAACCTTCTGGAACTGTATCTTGAGTGAGGCTTTCCACCCCAAGAACAATGTACACTTCCAACTGTTAAGCATGGTGGTGGTAGCTTCATGCTTTAGGGCTGTTTTGCTGTGATGAAGAAGAACTGTACCTTAGAATTGCTAAATGGTGGAAAATTGGACATCTATCCAATGACTCCAAATATGATGTTTGGATAAAGAAGGCAAAAGCGTTAGGACCCAAAACACTATAAAAAAAAATAATAATAATAAATTGTGTATTGGTCCATGCCAGGACACCAACTATTTTAACTGAATACTACTATTCCTGCAAGTAAGAGTGGTCAAATATCCAACCAGGAATCTGACAGAAGCTTGCTGAAGGCCACCAAAAGCATCTGATAAAGGTAAAGGTTGCTAAAGGACATTCAACCAAATATTACAGGTGCTTTATATATCATTTTGACTCTGAATAATGAATTAGAATTGTGGTTTCTTTTATTAAAGATGGTTTTACAATTATTCTGTCCTAGTCAGACAAGGATCTTCTCCGTCTAGTTATAGTTGGTTGTGAGTTCATTTATGTTGTTTTAGATGAGCTGGCAGCAACGACTTTTTCCAGCACTTTAGAAAAAAGGGAGGTTAGAAATGGCCTGTAGTTTCCACGTTCTTCTGGATCTAAGGTGGATTTTTTTTAGGAAGCAGTCTGATGACAGCAGTTTCAGTGGGAGAAGCAGTTTTCAATTGGGGGAACATATCCAGTCTGTGGAGAGTGATTTTATGATCTTGGTAATCAGTGGTCTTATAGCACAGAGATTGGATACTGTCGGAAAAGGGTCCAGAGCACAATTAGATGGTTTCCTCTTTCTGACTATGACTTCTTGCTGTTTAATGTCAGAGAAACAGCTGAAAGGTTGCAAATTTCTTAGCTGTGGGCCATCCATCAAGACAGCCAATGCAGAGGAACTGGATAGAGTGGACCGAATGGTAATGATATTATTACATCCCTCCTCTGTAACTTCCAAATGAGAATGAATTTGTGATTTCAGGAAGCAATCAATAGAAGAGAAGAGTTGCTTGGAATTTCCAGAGCTAATGATAATGATATTAGATGTCACTCAAGGTCACACCCAGCTGTCTTTATCTTCTGCAATCCACAGGTACAGTATACTAGGGGGCTGAACGTGAGAAGCAGACCGGGGTATGGAAATCAAGGAGACTGCGAAGGGATTTATTGTAGAAGTCAACTGACTCAGTGACTGAGGAAAATTCAACAGAGGAGCGATGCTGAAGATCTTTGCTCAGGATACCTGGGTTAATTTTTTTTCAAATATCTGTAACATATTTGCCATTTTGCTTTTGTGTGGAAGCTGAATTGTAATAATCTTATGGTTAGACACCCCCCCCCCCCCGATCATACAAAAAAAGATTGCTGATTGGGATAAAATTTGTAATACCTAGTTTGCCCTCTGAAATGTGTGGAAAGATCAACATGTTGTTGAAGATTAAAGTGGTCTAGTAGTAAAACCTCAGCTGCCAAATAGTAGGAGCTTTAATTGTAAGGAGATAACCAATAATATATACTTTAATTGTCATTGGTTTTTAATGTTATGGCTGATTTGTCTATTTGTATGCAAGTGCTTTCATTCTGACTATGCCTGGGTGTAATTCTTTTTAAAGAATGTAAGTGTATTTCTTTTTAAATTAAGTTTATCAGACCCAATTACCACACTGAATACAGCTCTGCTCTGTATATATTTGTCTTTTTTTCTGCATGTAGAATTCTCTTAGATTTTCCTCCACTTGATTAGGCCATCCTTCCATAACAAAACAAAACAGCCTGCTCTTGTCGGTCTGGCTACTTGTTGAGCACTATTAGAGTCTATGAAGGCTTGTAGGAAGAAATGATCACACAGTTTGGTTGTGTGGGCCTGAAGGATTTGATCCTTTTTTTTATTTTTTTTTTTATTTTTTTAGTAGGGTTAAAAGTATGTTCATCCAAACTATGATCCATGATGGTGCAGTTCCCAAATCAGGAAGTGATAAACCTGCTCAAGGTGCTTTCTACTGTATAGTCCCTATGTAGAAAATGGTGGGTTGGGAGGTGGGCTTTTCCCAGCCATCTCAGAGGAAAAAAAATAGATGCTTCTGGACTTTCTTAGCAATGGAGCTGATGTTTACGAACAAGAAGCTTGGTGTTCTTGACAATCTCCATGGAGAATCACTGGTTCTGCACCAGTCCATTTGCCACTGCATCTGCTCTATGTATGCTGACTTGTTGCTCTTGCTGATGAAACTCAACACAGTTGTGTCATTGGAGTGCTGGAGAAACTGTTCCCAGTCTCGACTGACTGAAGTCTCCCGGTCAGGATGTCCAGAGTTCAGTTGCAAAGAGATGTCTTCAGGCCCAGCAGGCTAAGCTTTCTGGTCCGGTGCTAAAGAAATAATCGTATTAAATGCCGAACTGAAATCTATGAACAAGATTTGAATGTATATCATTATTATTGTTCAGGTGTGTGAAGGCCAGATGGAGTGTGGTGGCAATACAATCATATGTCAAACGGTTTGGATAATAAATCATATGGTTAAACGGTTTGGATTATAACATGGTCTCCATATGGAGAAGGATATAATAAGTATATTAATGTCTTTAAAAATCTACCTCTTGGCTTGGCTGCATGCCATCGTAATGAGCAGCTACCTTAACTACAAGAGTCTGGAAGGGTCAAGTTATTTGACAATACGAGCTGATGTGAATTCTTTCTTGGCATTTACTGTAACCTGGTGAAATGGCTGGCTATAAACTACAACAGGTCAAATGGAGTGTGGTGCCAGACCACTGGCATTGACCTTGATATCTATGTTGGGTTCTCATTACAGCACAGTGAAATTCCTTCTTCGCACATCCCAGGGTCAGAGCGCACGATCAGATATGGTTAAGGGCCTTGCTCAAGGCCCCGACAGTGGAAACCTGTTGGAGCTGGGGAACGAACAGTAACTCAACGCCTAAGCCCTCTGAGCTACCACTGCCCACGGAAGTACACAGGGAGGGGCACTGCTGGGATTCAAACCCAGGACAATGTAAACAATGAAAAATGGCAGTGCTTTGAAATCATGAGATTATAAATATCATCATGAGATTTGTAGGTAATTGCATACATTGTAACCCGGACATGACGAGAAATGTAATGGTTTCCGTGAGTGCAGTTTGAGTAGTACAATAAATAGTATTTATTTAAACACCACACAGAACTAAATCACTCTGCTCCTACTCATATACCACTCAGCACATAGCACATCAATGCACATTTAACTCATTTGCACATACTTTGCACACTTTTTCATGCTTTATTTTTTTATATTCTTATTTCATATTCTTTATTTACAGTAATCTATTTTTCTTTAAAAAAAAATAAATAAATAAAAAAGAAGAAAAAAACAGTAACCGAAAAAATGCTCATGGGGGTTGTTAAAACATTTCACTGCATATCATACGGTGCATGACGGTTTATGTGACAAATAACTTTTAATTTGGATTTGAAATGGCTAAAACCTCACTGTAGTGTGAAATAGTGAAATAGCGTCGCCACCTATGGGGGCACCATTTAGGACTTCCGTTGGCAGTGATTGTTGAAGGGTCGCAGCAGGAGCTGGAGCTTGTAGACAATGAATTTGGTCACAGTTTCAGAGTTAATTAGGGATGTAATGGAAGAGTTCTGGCCTGTTTGGAGCAAATAGTGGAAATAGGTATTCAGGCACCTGTGGGCATCGTCACAGTTCAAGTGGACAGCATCCAGTAATGTTCTGGGGACTGTTTCAGTAAAACCTAAATTGTTATCTGTGTCTCAACATCTATCACTTGTCCCAGCTGTGTTGCCTCGGGTGGAAGTGTCTCCTGGATGTATGCAGAGCTAGAGTACTTTTTTTATTTTATTTTTACTTTACACAGCATTAAAATGGTTCAACATATTGATCAATTCATCCAGAGACATCTGAGGGTCTCTACACGCCAGATCTACAGATCTACATGCCAGAGCACTCCTGCACTGAGACCCTGAGTGCTGCAATCAGTGCTGGCTCAAGCTGAATATTTACTTATATGCATCCTGGTCCCTCTGTTTAAAGTAAAACTGATGCTCACCCAACTTTTAACCTTCCTACGAAGTACTTTTTGAAATAAAAATAACAGAGTTGTAGGTTTCTAATAATAATAATGATCGTTTTCTTATAATGATCTTGTTAGTTATCTTCTTTTGAATAAATCTTATGTCATTTAAAAGTCACAGAGGGAGAAATATGTAAGCATATGTACAAGTAAATAAAAAAAAAGCTTTGAAGTCAAATGTACAGTCAAATATATGTATAAGTAAAGTGCTACAGTATGTCCGAACTGACTGCACTGTGCTTATTGTTTATCTTATATTTTAACTGTTTTAATTTGATTATAAATCAAAATGTAAAATACTTTAAAAAGTTTTATTGCTATTATTTTCTATTTAATTTTATGATTATCTTCTTCTCTTTTACTGTATGTAAAGCACTTTGAATTACCACTGTGTATGAAATGTGCTCTACAAATAAACTTGCCTTGCCTCGCCTTGTTATGTAGGTGTTATACTACAGTTATTAAATAGTGATATTTAGAATATATGCCGGTTGTTCATGGTAACATAAGATATGGTGCTAATTGAAGGAAGAGTTCACCAGCTGCTTAAGGAATGGCCTTGTGTCTGAGTCCTTCCCTTGGTGAACAATATATAAGGAAGGTGAATCGCACAGCTGGTGAGTTTGCTCTTGTACTTGCCTTGGGTTCTGACCTACAAGTGCAAGTACAAGTGTTGACTCACTTGGGTTTTATTGCTGCAATAAAATCCTCCCTACTTCATCCAGATCAACGGACCTCAGTGCTATTTTGGATACTTTCTCCAAAAGTTTTTTTTTTTGTTTTAGTTTTCATATATAATCTTAGTATCAACTAGTGGCAGAGAAAATGTCTTACACTTGCATTCGAGATTGCTGCGGCCCACCCAAGAGCTTTTGCCAGTGAGAAAGCCAACAAACTGGAAAATCTGTGTACGCTCACTAAATCCTTATTGGCTCTTGAAGTATAGAGAGCACTGAAGCAAGAAACCCTTACACTCTATGGGCTCTTTTTGGGGTCTGAGGTCTGTTGGGAATTGGAGTTTTTAGCATCCATGCACAGTGTCTTCTGAAGTACAGTCTGGGACCCATTATGGTGTTTCAGTAATATAAACTTTTTATTTTTATTTTTATGTGTACTTGGTTATGGATGTCTAAATGATGTACGAATATTTAAAACTTAATTTCAATGCAAATGCACTATAAGGCCAACTGTCTGAGGATCACAGCCACATATGGGCCTTCCCAAAACTTTTGCCACAAAATTTAAAGCAAACAGTCGTATACTGTAGCATCATAATTTCCCTTCACTGCCCTTCAAGAGGCCAACAGTTATTCAAGTAAACGCCCCTGTGCACAAAGCAAGTTCTATGAAGACATGTTAAGGTTAAGGGCGGCATGGAAGGAATCAAATGTTCATCATAGAACCCTGACCTCAACCTCACTGAACAACTCTGGGATGACCTCAAACCTCAGACCTTTTCACCGCACATCAATGCCTGACCTCACGAATGCTCCTTGGACTAAATGAACAAATCTCTACGAATGTGTATATTAAAATAAACAGGATGCGTTTAGAAATCTTAGCTAATCTAAAAATAAATGAGCTGTCAGCGCACTTGTACATAGCGCAGACTGGATGTGTTTTCATGCATCATTTGTTATTTATGTTTTCTACCTGATGATGTGGAGGTAAACAGATCAGAATTCAAAACGGTTTCTGATTGTCTGTTTATTAACTTTCTATTATTCATTGCTAGGATTTATTTTATGAAATAGCGTCCAGTGTCTGTGTGTAAATATGTTCACCATGAAGATGCTCTAACAATAGACCTGCAGTTGTAGAGATAATATGGGCATTTTTTGGCTCTATATTTCAGTGTTTCTTTTACATTTCACCACTGACCCTACCATATACAGTACAGACCAAAAGTTTGGACACCTTCTCATTCAAAGAGGTTGAATTTGTATTATGGCAAGAAAAAAGCAGCTAAGTAAAGAAAAACGAGCGGCATCATTACTTTAAGAAATGAAGGTCAGTCAGTCCGAAAAATTGGAAAAACTTTGAAAGTGTCCCCAAGTGCAGTCACAAAAACCATCATGCGCTACAAAGAAACTGGCTGACATGCGGACCGGCCCAGGAAAGGAAGACCGAGAGTCGCCTCTGCTGCAGAGGATAAGTTCATCCAAGTCCAGAAATCGCAGGTTAACAGCAGCTCAGATCAGAGAGCAGGTCAATGGCACACAGAGTTCTAGCAGCAGACACGTCTCTAGAACAACTGTTAAGAGGAGACTGTGTGAATCAGGCCTTCATGGTAGAAGATCTGCTAGGAAACCACTGCTAAGGACAGGCAACAAGCAGAAGAGACACGTTTGGGCTAAAGAACACAATAAAGAACACAAGAAAGAAAACTCGCTGAATGAGAAGGGGTGTCCAAACTTTTGGTCTGTACTGTATATTCAAGCTGTATCATGAGTTCTGCATCCTCCCATTGGTAGTTTTTAGTGTTGTATCAGCATTCACCCGTCTTTAAGGTCAAGGGGGGAAATAACAATAAAAACAAGAAACATGGATAAATATGCAAGCACAGAAAAAAAAAACTATATGTAGCTATTTTTCATTCTGAGATGAAGGTCTTCACCTTCTACTCCATGCTGGTAAGAAACATCCTTAGGCCAGTACAAAATACATACAGTATGCCTCTGCTCATTCAATCCAAGTCAAAATCCTGTACCACTGATGGAACCAACACAGCCTAGCAAAAAGAAAAGAGAAACACACACACACACACACACACACACACACACACACACACACACACACACACACACACACACACACAAACCACACACACACAGAAACGCACACACATGACCTCCTGCTAAGTGCTACAGCACTGCTTCATATGGTAGAAGCAAAAAAGGAGGTTTATGTGCTGACCAGCATCTAGTAAACACCTATTCTTCTTTATTAGGATGACAAACACTAACCTCCCACTGTTAATGATGATGAATAGCTCAATAAAAAGATCAGGAGCCCCTCAATAACGATTGTGCTGTATCATCTGACATCCAGTGCAGTGGTGGGCAAAAGTATTGAGGCAAAATGAAATTCAATGTTTTAATGACATTTTCTTTTTTTTTTTTCTTTCTTTCTTTTTTTTTTTTTTTTTGTAAAATAATGACAATCAATATAATATGAATTTGTTATTTTAGGCAATTAAATTTCTAGACAACAATCAACATTTAGTCGTATGTAATTTTTTTATTCTTCAAAACCTGCTTGATTATGCTGGGCATATAGTTAAAACAGCGTCTGCAGTGGTGTCACTCGTTCAGTCCATGCCTGCTTGACTACTTCCTGAAGCTCATGTACAGAAATTTGCCACGGAAGTTCACTTAAGAATTCCCTGGTTGTAGCCGATTTGGTGCAGAGGTGGACACCAGTTATCCTGCCACATACTGTATTTCTTCCATCTATTAAGTACGTCAGCTGATTCTAATTAGCACAACTCTTAAGCCAGGTAGGCTTGAACTATTAAGTGACATCACCTGTTTGGTGCACAGAGAACTGAAATACAGGGGAATACCTTGTCTGAATACTTTTGGCCACCAAATGTGGTGTTACATTTGCCGTCAGGCAAGACAGCAACCTGAGTGCTGATATTCAGCACAACAGGATGACCATAAGTGTGATGTTGCTTTTTTATATGCTTTTTTGATGTTGTTTATTATAGACATATTATGATTTGATCCTTCCACGACTGGCGAAATTAGCATTGACCTGGCAATTGGCATTAATTAACAGGGGTAAAACACTAGCGCACTATGTAGGGTATACAATCCATTGCTCTGAACACTACACTAAGCCCTTGATCAGGGGTTAGAGATCAATTTGGGATTCAGCCTTGCGTTTGGAGCTTGTTAGATTGGTAGTTCAAGGTAGAAATGAACCGAACAAAACGGACAGTTCAGAAGCAATTTGGAACGACTTAAGCGATTACTTAAGTGTTGTGTAAGATGACAAGGTTATCAGATGTGTTTTCTTGCTGGGATTTAATTGTAATTTCAACCATATACAGTTCAATAGACAAGGGATCAGGGGTGGCTCAGTGGTTAAGGCATTGGACTACTGATGCAAAGGCCCCAGGTTCAAACCACATGACCCACTGTTGAGCAAGACCCTTAACCTCCAATTTCTCAGATGTGAAAAATGAGATAATGTAAGTCATAAGGGTGTCTGGAAAATGTAAGTGTTCACAGTGGCACAAAACAACGTTCCTCCAGGACCAAGGTGCTACATACAAACAACATAAATTAACAGAAGCTAATTAAGACACCTTACAAAAACAGCATGTGCAACCAAGAGCGACAACATGACACAAACAAGTAGTGGTGCTTCCATGCCTGGTTTGGAATGTCGTTCTCAGAGCCTGTGGAGCACATTGACCTACTTTTAACCATGCTGCGAACAAGAGTAACTAATGTGTTTTAGCTCACCTGTGATGCAGAGGGATACATGCTGTATATGTAAAGGCTCCAGTGCTGTTATTGTATAAATTTCCATAAAAGCTGCTATTTTATTTCCCAGATTTAAAAAAAAGGGCTAAGGGATTTAATGTGTAATGGTAATTTGCCTTTACATCATTTGCTCTTAAGTGATAAATACTGTACAATGTTGCAAATAGGTTAGGAAAATGTCAACTAAATTTACATACTAAATTGCCTACAGATAGACACATACTAGGACCAGCGCTAATGTTTGGTTGCCCGGTAAGTGAAAAGTGTGAAAAGCGTTATATATCTTTGGAATGACTCAGAGTCTGCGAGCAGAGTTTTACTGATCGAGGCCAGAGAGGAGCAGGAAGGGCAAAGTGAGTGATGGGGAAATAGATTTTTAACACATGGGCAGGTGTAACCTCTGTAAATCGAAGGGTCAGCCATGTGATGAGGATTGCCGTACAAAATATCGGTGCAATTGAAGAGGTCATGTGTGAATGTGGAGTACGACACAGAGGGGACATGTTGTTCAAAAAAAAAAAAAAAGAAAAAAAGTCACTTTTCTGCCAAATGGGGTTGGATGTTTTGTACATAAATCATCAGTGTTCAACTATTCTCTCAAGTAGTGTGTGACTGTGTGTAGTAAATAAAATGTTTACACTGGGGTTTTAGATTAATAGTCAACACTAGGGATGCATTAATATAATTTTATTCAGGTTGATTATGAGTACTCTTTTGCTTTTTTAGTATATCAATAAACAAAACACAGTTTTATATCATTTAGTATTGCGTATTATATTAGCTCCATATGTATTTAGACAGTGATGCAATTTTTCATAGTTGTGCCTCCATACACCACCACTGTAGTTTTAAATGAGGTACATTTAAAATAAATGTACCTTATACTCGAGACGCAAAATAAATGTACCTTACACTCTCCAGCTTCTACTCAAGATGGGACTGGAGTCTAGAAAATTACAATGAAAAATATAGCTGCAAGCAATGATGAGTGGACCCGAGCACCTGTGCCATCGCCACCCAGGGTTGTGACCTCCGAAAAGATGACGTCCACGAGGTGCACCGCAGCACACCACCTGTAAAAAGCCCCGGACGCTGATGCCACTGAATATCCTCACTATGGCATAGACGTGTCGTCATCGTGCTGATGTCATAGTGCTTGGGCCCTTTTTAGGTCAGATTACTGCAGTTAATACAACATTTTTGTTAGAAAATTGGAGTCAGAATACTGGGTCCACCCAGCTACAGGGTCTATGCTCAACTACAGCAGCTTGGCAGGGGTGGGACTTGAACCACTGACCTTCTACTCAGTAACCCAGAACATTAACCACTTGAGCCACCATTACCCCAGAGATTAGTGATCTCGTATCGATTCCAAGTGTTGAATTTGCATTAGGTGTTCAACTCCAATGAGGGTTCAATGCCAATGCAAGTAAATCAGAAAGCTGGAACAATAAAAAGAAAGAGAGACAGTAAAATGTTATTTGGTAAATTTTTCGAAAAGAAGCCCTCTACATCTGATACTTATATTAAAGCTTCATTAATTAATGACAGCATCTTTGGTCAGTTACCAGTACCCTATGTAGTGTATCATTTTTTTTTTCATGCTCCATGTTTAAGAAACACACACAATTAATAAACAAACAAGCAAAGAAACAAAAATAAATAAACAAATTAAAAGCACACAATTAATTCTAGGTCCACTGTGTCAGATGAAGATGAATTAATATTTTGAAGCACGTCTTTCTATATTAGAAACACTTTTCTGTGTTGAAAGGATATTTGGTGTGTGTATTTTAACGTTTAGGATAAACCTATTCATGCAATAGGGCATAGCAACCAGGAGAAACAATTGCAACACAAATCTGCAAGAATTTTTTTTTATTTTTTTTATTTTTTTTTTTATCTCAGCCCCTGGTGACATATTCATCCGAGTTCACTTTCACATTTAATCTGGATTCAAATAAAAGTGCTAAACTGTAAATTAAATGTCACTGAAATGGTACTGCTTGGCGCTTAACAAAGAGTTCCTCTGGCAGCAGAAAAACCTTGATGTCATGCCTCCTTGCATATGAAAGAGAATAATATGCATATATATAGTATATGGAGTAGATAGGGAGAAATGCATTCATTTTCTATTATAATGGCATTTTTTTAAACCGTTTTTTTTTCATCTGTCTAGTAGTTTCTGCTATGCTCATGACTGTTTTTTTTTTGTTTGCTTCTTCTATTGTCTATTTTTTTTCCCTATATGAATGTCTCTTTCTTATTAACACAAATGGCCTCCCGTCATGTAGTAGACCTCAGCATCTACATTTACCGACTGACTACTGTGCTTTCATATGAAGAAAGCATTGATTTCAACGGAATAAAGCATCTATATAAAGGATACATATGAAATTCAAGCGTTTTCTGTCTCATTCTTGTTGTGAATAACTCAATAACTGAACAGACGAGTCTCCTCAGGACTTGTTAACTGCCTGCTGAAATGTGGCCAAATATTTGGTGTGTGTGTGTGTGTGTGTGTGTGTGTGTGTGTGTGTGTGTGGTGTTGGTTTTCTTTATTTTCCACTTATTCTACTTTAGAGAATCAGTTCAGTTAACATGTAGGTTCGGAGATAAAATCCCACCTAGCAAAGAAAGCTTTTGCAGTAGGGTGTAAAATCCATTGTCCCATGCACAAAGTAATGCCCTTGATCAGGGGTTAGAGAGGGATATAGGATCAGTTGTGTCTTGCTGAAAGTGCTTTAGTGACTGGTTTTGAATGTGGGCTTTGGAAGGTAATGTACTTGCTCTCTCGTCAGTACTCCAGGCTGAATAGACCTACTTTCTCCCATTTTGTGACTGACAGGCAGAGTGGTACATACTGTATAGTTAAACATCCCAGTGCTCTTACCATCTATTGTCATCACTCATGGAATGCTTCTCGTCCAATCAGATTGCTCAGTCGGAACTAGCTGTCGCATAAATATAGTAAATTGTGGTACCTTTAACATTAGAAGAATGATTGCACTTTTAACAATTACAATTGAATAATATGTGTCCTACAGAATGGTCAAATGTGAAGTATTTTAGTATATACGGTATATCATAAAGAACGTTCTAGAAATGGAGCTGTATGGGCATTCTTGTTTTCTTTTTTGTTTTTTTCTGTTGCCCTACCAGAGTGAATCTGGTTATCAAATGGTCTGAAATCCTCACAATTCTTTTTGGATTCCCAGAGCTAAAAATAAAACATATATATATATATATATATATATATATATATATATATATATATATATATATATATATATATATAAACCCTGATATTTCACTTCCCTGAACGGAAAAATGGCACAGCATCAGATGACATTGTACTTTATCATAACAGGCGCTCGTGCATTATGAGATTGACACTGCAGAGTCAACCATGGAAAAAAGCGATTTCAGACCCAAACGTGACCCAAATGTTTCATCAACATTGTATAAATAATGACAGCTCAATTTTACAACCTTTCTCTCAGCTTGTAATGCCAAAAGAAATGACCAAGTTAATGTTTGGATATCATTTCTGCTAAATGACCATCATCACTCGAGCATCTCTTCATGCACATTGCTGTACATCAGATTTATTACTGCCTTGTGTCCATTTATATATATTTATTTATTTATTTATTTATTTTTACTGTGCCTGGAACTGAGCATGAAATAATTATTCTCATGAGATCCTTATATGAGAACACTGGAGCTTGGCAAACAAACCCACTGAACCCACTGATTACTTTGTGCCATAAACACGGCCTTGTTTCCATGGTGACCAGATGCTACTGGTTGCATATAGGAATGAGAGAGAAAGGAGGACAAAAACCCACAAAACCCAATCAAACCACAGCTTTTGATTGTAAAAGATGAAAGCAACAAAAGGGTCTTTAAAACTTTTCATGCAGTAGATATATGTAAAATCAAATAAAAATGAAGTCTGTCTTGTGCCTGTTATGTCCTTGCTATGTCCTTTGAGTTTCCCCAAAATACACTTCATACAAAGATTCAAGATTCACACTAAACTAAGATACCTGTATGTCCAGGACACGATCCTGATGATACTTTGGGTATTGATAAAAGACCTTTCACAGATGGATTTCAAAGTGAAGACTTAAATTGTAATAGAACATCCTAACAAATAGAGCTACATGTAACATCTTCTAGTCTTCATCTTTCATATTTGGATGTGGCCTGGTAGATTTCTCCCCATACAGTAAAAGGATGGGTAAAATTTCTCTTAAGAGACTGATTAAAAAGCTGACGGCAAAAATGTGCCATCAGTCCAAATGTATTCAAAGCTTATATGTGAAAGAAGGAAGCTTTATTCATTAGCATTATTGCTTCATACAGCACTGTGCAAAAGTCTTAGGCGCCATGTTATCTATAGTAAAAATTTTGTTATATAAGTTTATTATGTCTGCATTATTATGTACAAGACCATTCCCTACAAAGATACACTAAAATTAATGAATAAATAACATTACAGAAGAATATTTGCATGTCTGTAAAGAAAGCGGCATATTACTGTACATGACAGACCAGTTTTCAGATGTGGAAAAAAAAAATCAATAATGTGTGGAAAGAAGCGAGTGTGACAAAGTTACCAAAGGAACTCGTATTCTCCAGCATGCTCAGTAAAACCTAACAGCTGTTTTATTTACAGTACTGTGCAAAAGTCTTGGGAACATCCGAAACAAAAGCCGTATGCAAACATTTCTACATTAAAAGAAACTTCTATAAAATAAGTAATAACATAAATAATAAACGGTCAATATTTGGTGTGGAAACTCTTTGCTTGAACATAAGCGGTGGTGTTCGATACAGATGTGTGCAGTATTCTAAGTAAAACAGCTGTTAGGTTTTACTGAGCATGCTGGAGAATGTGAGGTCTTTTGGTAACTTCGTCACACTCGCTCCTTTCGATTTTCATACAAAACCCAGGAGTCGACATTATTGATTTTTTTTCTTTCCCATCTGTCATGTAATATGTCATTTTCTTCACAGACATGCAAATATTAAAATAAATAAATATAATTATTCATTCAGTTTATCTGTGTAGGGAATGATATTGTACAGAATAATGCAGACATAATAAACTTATATAACAAAAGTTGTACTACAGATAATATGGCACCTAAGACTTTTGCGCAGTACTGTACCTCCAGGTTTGAAGGTTTCAATCTCGCCTTGGGTCTGTGTACATGGAGTTTGCATGTTCCCCCTGTGCTACTTAGTTTCCTCTCAGTGTATAGATACTTTTACTCTAAGTTCCTGTGCCTTAGGTCCCTTGGGATAGGTTCCATGCCAATGGATAACCTGATATATAAGATAGTAATTTAACTGGTTACTCAGAGGGCCAGAAGCACTAGGCAGGATACACCCTGGATGTAGTGCCAGTCCATCACAGGGTCTGCAAGCATACACTGAATGTGGTTGGAATTTAGAGGGGAAAGTAATTCTTTCAGATTCCCATGGATGCATCAGTACGTCAGGAGAAGAATTTTATAGTCTGTCCTGTGGGAAACAGAGTGGGTGAAGAGGCTGCACAACAGGTATACCAAAAGTTTCTTGGTCTCATCAGCATTCTAGCAGAAATGTTTTGAATGTTTTAGAGTTTCAGAAGGCCAGAGATCCCAATGAATGGTGGACTACAGCAGTCCAGCGGAGGAGATAAAGTCATGGACGAGGAACATAGCTTTGCTACGATAAATGAGGTTTTGCAGAGGTTGTAATCTAAGATGTTGTAAGGCAATGCCTCCATGATGGCAATCAGGAAGAGTGTGAGACACCTGGACGGCATCCAAGATATAGGCCCTCAAGACACTGCAGATGGCGTGCAGACATTAGGTAGCACCAGGTATGAGAGAGAGAGAGCCGCTCCGGTATAGGGGAAAAGTAAAGTAAGGGGAACATGCAAAGAAAAGAAAAGTAAGAAAAAGAAAAGCAAACTCCATCTCAAGGCAACAAGGAGTCTTTGTGTCTTTGTTTCTTTCTTGTGTTTAACAAAACTGCATTATCTCAGAAGATGAAGAGTCTGCCTGTACGTGCGCACAGTCACTTTTGCAGCTCACCTCCACACAGCTTCCCCATTGAAACCCTGCACAGGGACTCGCCATAAAACACAAAACTTCCCAGTGCTTTTGCATTACAAGTCCCTCTCCACTTCATAACAGTTAATTAGAGGAGAGTGACAGACTGGATGGTTGTGCCAACCTTGGATTTTGAGCTGTTTATCTGCGGGACATTTTGTTTCATCCAGATCTGAATAGATTCAAGGCAGCTAGGATGGAGGTTGTTGTGGAATGACAGGGAGTAGATTTAATATATATTTGAATGTCATCCGCATAACAGTGAAAATAGACTCCATACTGGCTTATAACATGACCAAGGGGAAGCATTTAAATGGCAAAAAAGAATATGCACAGTAGACCCTTGAGGGACACTACAGGTGGCAGAGGGTGTAATAGACTTGAAATGTCCTAAGGATATAAACTCCAATCTGTTTAACGGGTAGGATTTGAGCTAGGCCAGAGCAGACAGAGAGCACAGTATTGTGAGGACACTCACGTTACATGTTATGGTCAATGGTATCAAATTCAGCTGTCAGATCGAAGAGGCCCGAAATAAAAGGGCATCCAGAATCAGCAGCCATCAGCAGGTCATTTGTAATCTGGTGTAGCAGTTTCAGTGCTATGGACCTGTCGAAAACAAGACTGGAACCTCTCAAAAAGGCTGTTAAGCTTGAGGTCTTCCAGAAACTGGGAAGCAACTACCTTTTTAATAAGGTTTTAAGGAAATAGTGTGTACATTATTCAACAGCAGCTAAATTAGAGGAGTCATGGCTCAGCCGGCTCTAGGTTTTTGATTCCAGGATCAGAGGATCTAAGTTCAATCCTCATCGGTGGTCGGTTACTACACCCCATACTACCCAGCCAGTCCCAAGCCCAGTTACAAAAATGGGAGGGTTGTGTAAGGAGGGGTGTCCAGCATAAAACGTGTGCCAAGTGCCCAGGTGCTCGACCGACGGGAGCATCCAAAAGAAAGTTTGAAGAACAGCTAAATAACAGCTAAAAAAAAAAAAACATCTTGAACCTAGAACCAGTTTTACTGCACGAAACCTATCCGAAAAGGAAGGATGCTGTATCACTTAACATCCACATGATGCTGAGCTGCTGAAGATTTTTTGCTGAGCTTGAAGCTCTAACCTGGTATTTTTGGTTGTTTTGTTGTTTTTTTTAGAAACCACTGATAAAAGCAAAGTAAACTCAAACACTACACAGAGAAGCCATTTGTATTTACTCAGCTAATGGAAGAACCTCATATATCCCACAAGCCCTTTCAGTCCTTTCACAGATGGATTTCAAAGTGTTCACTCAAGTCATGAAAGAACAGTGCGGCTATTAGAGATGCTCTAAACGTCTTCTAGTTTTCAGCTTTGCACTGATAGTTCTGTAACTATACTGTACAAGGTGTGGACTATGTAAAATACATGTGAAATGCACAATCTACAAAAATAAATTAAAAAAAATTAATTAATTAATTAATTTTAAAAAGTTTTTTTTTTCATTATTCACACACCTTAAGTAGAAATATTTCAATTTAATGCAAACAGATGGCAAATACATTTGTAGATGCAAACAAATCGCGGCATAACACACACACACACACACACACACACACACACACACACACACACACACACACACACACACACACACACACACACACACAAGAGCATCATTCATTACCTTGTCAGTGCACAGAAAAAAAGCACAACAATGCTTCTACAGTCCCGGGAGGATTAAGAAACTGTGTCTAAACCCCAAAATCCTGAGTTTGTTTACCACCGTTGAGAAAATCCTGACTCGTAGTATCATCCACTGCGAACTTCAGGAATTGCATTGCTCTTGACCATAAAAACCTGTAGCGTGTAATACAAACTGTCAAGTATGTCACCGCACGTGAGCTTCCCACCCACTAGGGCATTAATCTCAGATGATGCCTGAGGAGACCCTGGAGGTTTAGAAACTACTCCAGTCACCTGAACACACATTCTTCTCCCTCTGCCCTGAACTCTGACTGAAGCTAGGTTTATTTAGATTTATTAAGCATATGTTTTTTGTTGTTGAAGATACAGAGTGTGTATTATAAGAAATTCTCTCATAATTTCTACAGTATATATTAGGCATAAAGGTTTATAAATAGAGGGATTTATTTATTTATTTATTTATTTTTGACAATTCTACACAAACCTTACCAGATAATTTTCTCCTAGCAATTCTAGAGTAAATGCAGAACTTTACTCCCTTAAATTAATATATATAATGGATTCTGGAGTCATTGTGGTGATACATGAATTGGCAAGCAAAAGAATCATGATATGTAATGATTCCCCCTATACATACACAGAGAGAGAGAGAGAGAGAGAGAGAGAGAGAGAGAGAGAGAGAGAGAGAGAGACCTTAATCATTAAAAACTCCATTAAGCTGTTCATTATTAATACCATTTATACATAATTAGATATTTGAAGCAATTTATACCATAGTGCAGTGGAATCCTTGAATCTTATTGGTCAAAATGTGGCATCTTCTTTGCTTACTTGCTTGCTTGCTTGATTGATTGATTGATTGGTTGGTTGATTGATTGATTGATTGATTGATTATCAGCCCAGCTCAGATTAAAATTCCTGCTGTAGCATATAATAGATGAAAGGTTAGGTTCATACAAAAATGTTTAGTTTTTTTTACTCCTAAAGAAACAATGCACAGGAACTGAATGTGACAGAATCGCCTTATAATCTAAGACTACTAGTAAATGTCATTGTAGTGTAAAAGGATAATTGATCATGTTAGACATGTAAGACATTTAAGAGCAGATTTAAGAGAGAAAGACAGAGAAATAAATGAAGAGGTTTTGGTGACAGGAAAAAAAACAATAACAAAATTGGACCGATGGTTAAGAACGTATGTGTCTTGCAGACGTTACAATTTTAATTATTTCGAAAAGGCAACAATAAATTGAATGTGATGTCATTCAATAACAATTGCTTCCAATTCACTGTGCTACAGGTACGTACTGAATAATACAAACCTCTGACCAATGCTGTAAAGAAAAATGTTTTCTTTTCTTTTCTTTCTTTCTTTCTTTCTTTCTTTCTTTCTTTCTTTCTTTCTTTCTTTCTTTCTTTCTTTTTTTAACCTCCTATGATGCTGACTTGTGGAACACCATGTACAATGCTTGATATAATTTGGGAATAGTGAGCAATCTTGGACCACTTTTCTAAGCAAATTGTCTTCACATCCTCCTGAGTGCACTGACCACTATTGTTATGCTTCTTCACTGGTTTTGTTTGTGGTTTAGGCACTGAGATGGCCATGTCAAACCTTCTATTTTACAGTCATTTTACGTACGGCATGGTAAATATCATTGCCCTGCTTGACAGTTTGATCACATATCATCTGTAACTCCTTGGCAGAGACACACAGTTTTTTTTTTTTTTATTATTGTTTTTTTTTTTTAATGTGAAATCATGTTGTTATTCATGGATTCCTTGATGTCATGGTACTGTATGTAACAGGGTCTCACATCCTCCATCCTGGGGCATGAATGTAATAGTGGGAATGAGGTCACTTTATTAGGAACAAATAGGTGCAAATACTCATTTATGCAATTATCTGCTTCTCTAAGCATCATGATTAGCATAATGGATTGAATGCATATAGAAAATACAGAAAATGCCAAATTTTATCACTTTCCGTCATGTCTAACCTTATGTTACCTTGATGGATCACTAAAGAAACCTCATATTAATTTCTCAGTGAAACAGAAAGTTATTGTTATCCACGTTTTAAAGTGTTCCAAAATAAAAAAAATGTATTCACCGCGGCATTGTTTAGACAACCTCACGTTAGGTTTTTATTTCTGTCTAGAGTTGCATTTATTTTGCCCAAGACTCTGTGTTGATAAAAGGAAGGTCAAACCGCTCTGTAAAGTTTTCTCCACCTCAAATGGTATCAATGTCAGGACCCCGTGGTGGCCGATTCATGTGTGAAAATGGTTCCTCATGCTCCTGGAACCACTCTTTCTCAATCCGAGTCCTGGAATATGGCTGTGCCACCAGGGAGGAAATCCTTATTGATGTGCTAACCTGGTCATTCAGTGCATTGAGCTTAGTTCATTCAGCTGACTTCATTTTTCAACTTTGCTGAGCCTAAATCAGAGCAACTGAAGCAACTCGAGATCATAACACTGCCCCCAGAGGCTTGTACAGTGGACACTATACATGATGGATGCATTGCTTCCAGCACTTCCCTTCCTACCCGGCCACGCCCAACACTCTGGAATATACACAGTCTGGACTTATCAGACCACATGACCTATTTTTATTCCTCCAAAGTCCAAACTTCTTACTCCCTAGAAAACTGAAGCCTCTTTTTGAGTCTCACTAACAAGTGGTTTTCTCATGAACACACAGCTGTTTAGTCCCAATCCTAGTTCCGAGTTCTCATCACATAAATATTATTACTTTTACTATTAAACAAATCTCCAATTTCTACTGTGCATTTTTTACAATGTAAAGTCATTTCTGATCATAGTAATCACGTTTCTTCCATGAAGGTGACATTTCCCCAATTCCAGCAGAATTTTTTAGTTGTTTTCTTTGTTCGAATCAGGCCAATAGAGTGACTGTTCTTTTCAACAATATATACAGTACAGACCAAAAGTTTGGACACCCCTTCTCATTCAGCGAGTTTTCTTTCTTGTGTTCTTTATTGTGTTCTTTAGCCCAAACGCGTCTCTTCTGTTTGTTGCCTGTCCTTAGCAGTGGTTTCCTAGCAGATCTTCTACCATGAAGGCCTGATTCACACAGTCTCCTCTTAACAGTTGTTCTAGAGACGTGTCTGCTGCTAGAACTCTGTGTGGCATTGACCTGCTCTCTGATCTGAACTGCTGTTAACCTGCGATTTCTGAGGCTGGTGACTCGGATGAACTTATCCTCCGCAGCAGAGGCGACTCTCGGTCTTCCTTTCCTGGGCCGGTCCGCATGTCAGCCAGTTTCTTTGTAGCGCTTGATGGTTTTTGTGACTGCACTTGGGGACACTTTCAAAGTTTTCCCAATTTTTTCGGACTGACTGACCTTCATTTCTTAAAGTAATGATGCCGCTCGTTTTTCTTCACT
The DNA here is from genome assembly GCA_011419295.1 of Clarias macrocephalus. Lineage (NCBI taxonomy): Eukaryota > Metazoa > Chordata > Actinopteri > Siluriformes > Clariidae > Clarias > Clarias macrocephalus. The sequence goes on along the minus strand of JAAGKR010004331.1, from coordinate 17 downwards.
TAGCTGCTTTTTTCTTG